>BGPR01001390.1:170935-262060 GCA_013235015.1 Araneus ventricosus
TATATATATATATATATATATAAAACTTGTTATATGTGTACATACAGAAACAAAATAAACAATACATATCAAGAAGCAAATCCTATACTAAAAAGTCATTATTTGAACAATACATGCAAATTTAAAACAAATCTAAAGATTTGAAAATACTATAGATACCATGAACATAAAATTAAGTTTAAACATTTATATGTCAACAAGTAAAACAACTTTGTTGTTATTAATACTATTGAAAAAGGCAATCCAAGTACATGGAGTTTTCAACAATTAATATAGCAGCTTGGCTGTGGACAAGCTTTAACGAGGTTAAATTAATTTTTCTGTACAAACCATCCCTGTTACTAAAGTTGTTGAAAAAACAAACAGAGTAATTTACCCTAAAATGAAAGAATTTAGAAAGAAAAATCATAAACTAACCCTAACAATAAAACATAATTATATAGAAAGGACTAAAATTCAAGATAAAAATATGTAATACAGCAATATATTGCACTAAAAACAATAAAATATCCATACTATTCATTAAACATTAAATATTCAGTGTCTCTATTTATCCTTACCAGGATTCAACATTTTTTATATATACCGCCACTTAGCTTGGCATCACACATTGCCAAAACTAGATTTCCAACTATGAAACAGCACAATTGACCAAATAATATAATTAATTTTTGATATTAATGAATTAGTAAGATACCTATATTAAAAATCTCAAAACAGTTTAAAAATGTAATACAATTATATATCTAGGTATTATATTTGAAAATTGTTAAAAATGTCTATTAAAAAGAAAAATTTCAATTTAAAAATCCTGACGCCATCTATGTAAAAAATCGGAAACCAAAAAATCAAAATATAAATTTGAATAAAATTACACATTACAAGTAAAATATGAGAAAACATAAACCTGCCCTCAAAGAAGTAAAAATATTTCATTATATACCAATATGAATGTTTTTATCTAAATGACCTAAATATTTCTTATCTATATAAACTCTTAACATACTTTTTGGCATTCCATAATCTATTGCAAAACAATAAAAAAATTTATGTTCTTAATTCTATTATCATTGTCTGTTATTAAATTATAATTTCTAATTATATAACTTTTCACTAAATTCTTGAAGGCTGAAATGCTGAGATTACTATTCCAGAAAGGAAATTTATTAATTTGAAAATTAAATGTATTTCTTTTATCATAGATATCTGTTACTATTTTATTATCTATAATTTTTATATCTAGATCTAGAAATTCTGCAGCTAATTCATTGTCATTAGTTTTTATAAGTTTTAAATAATCAAGATAGAAGTCAATATGTGGCTTAAGATCGTTTCCTTAAACTTGATCTCTTAATCAAAAATAGTTTTTGTTCTCCTGCGAAATAGTTCGAATTTTTCTTCATAGATGGAGTAACTGGCTAGCTTCTAGATCGTCAACTGTTTTTTTCTATAGCGTTCTTTTTCTGCTTGGATTGCTTTTGAAAGAAGGTGAATTTTTTCATCTCTTTCTTCTAATTATGGATTTGGTAATTTTTTGGATTTATATTCTTTATTTGATGGATGGACAAAATTCAGACCACAGGAAGGAATAAATTTTGACTTTTTGTCATTCCTTTCCACAGAAAATTTTGTTCTTTTTGAACTAAAAATGGCGTGTGGTTTCTGAAGAGTGCGCCATTTTAGTTCCTTTCCATTTTGAATAATTTCTAATTAAAGTGTTCTAAGTATTAGAGAATCTTTGGTTTTTTATTCTATAGTTTTTGTTGTATTATCCTTAAAAAAATTTTTGTTGAAGCAATTACTTTTTGCTACTGCGTTTGCGCAAAAAACGTTTATTGTTTTCATTATTTTTCATTATTATTATTGTTTATTTTTTGTTTCTTTAAATTTATTTTCCTTTTAATTTAAATTTCTGTTATTACAGTTAAAAAACAGTTAAAAATCATTCTGCCTAATTGCTTGTTATATTTAAATGCACGCTTAATTTTAATATTTTTATATGAAGCAATTAATATGTTTATGTAATATAGCAGAAAATTTACAGTTGTCATACTTTTTGGTCATATAAAGGAAGGTAGAGTATTCACTATCTTTCTTATTGTGAGTGTTATGAGATGAATTAAATTTTTTATATATGAATTTTAACATATCTCTAATAAAATCCCATCCATGTGAGTCTGTCCTATTATCTATAATTAATTCTCTACATGGCTTTATTTCTTTACAATGTCTTTTTTCTATATTTGATGCTTCTACTTTATAAAAATAATGAGATGCATTACTTTTTAAGACTTGCAAAATGTTTTTTCGAAAATACAATACATTGAGTCCATATGGATAAATAATATTGTAGTAGTCTATAAAAAAATTCCCACCATAATCTATTTTTTATGTAAGGAACTATCTTAATGATGCTAATAACTACATTATCCAAAGCGTGTGCATGAAAATGTCCAGTTTCTATTTTATTGTGAATATTTTTGTTGTTTTCAAATTTTTTAGTGTCTGAACGGTGTTGATTAACTCTTAAGTTAATTGCATTAGATGTTTGTCCTATATACTTGAAATTACAAATTTTACTATTCAACATATATATATAAGTGGACTTCGGCATCTACGAGGGTCGGGTTCTGATTCGGACTCAAATCAACTGCTGATATGTGTTGCAACCATCAGCAGATCAAACTTTCAACTCAACAAACTCCAGGATAAATAGATGATAATATTGTCCATTCCTTAACCCTTTATCTACTGCATTATGAACTACTGAAAATTTCTTCATAAATATATTTTTTTTAGCTGCCATATTGATAATTAAAGAACATACAAGAAAAAAATCTCCCCGGTGCGAAATTTAATTTATTAGAACTAATTAATTAAAATGGTACTTAAAAGTACCGTCAGTACACTATGTATAAATTTCGTCATAATAGAAAAAAATTACGGATGATATTTCTAATGAAATTTAACCATTAAAAATGCTAAATAACCAAAAAACACTCATAAGAAAACAAAGAAATTATCAAATTGACATAATTTTATTTTATATATAATAAACAAATTTGATGATAATCATAAAAATATATCAAATTGACATATTTTTATGATTATCATCAAATGTGAATTTCAAGGTAGAAATTCACATTTGATGATAATCATAAAAACAATTTTTTTTTTCATTTATGCACAAAAATATACTACAAGTTGAGCATTTTGAATATGGTTTTGATTGAATATTTTTGAGTGCACAGAATTCACAACGTCCTCGATTCGACACGAATGTTGGCCAGTGGCATCCTCTATTTTCTAAACGAACATCATTAGAAACAGACAAATTTCCTTTTCTTCTCTTTTTTGCACAAAAAGTTTGTTCATCTCCATTAGATTTAGGTCTCCCTTTTCGTTTTGGTTATGGTTTTGATTTTGTTAGTAATCCTTTGGTAATACAGCGCTTATATTCGAGGGACGACATTTTCTCACGACGCACTTCCACATATGCAATATATGAATTTACATATGCCGTTTCTAGCATAGCAAAAAAAAGCCTGTGCCACCATTTTTTCGATTTCCTGTCCCTATCAGAAATAGCACGTAACATGCCGGCTTTATCAATTCCCCCTATGTGTCCATTGTAGTCTTTTACAACAATGGGTGCGGTAACGTCAATTTTGGTACCATCTTTGAGTCTCCTTTGGACTTTGCAAGTGTCGTTTCCATGATAATTCGAAAGAAAGTGTACGGATCTATTGTCCTTCCATTTGAAGAACGATATTCCTTGATCAGATATTTGATAATCTAAGTCCCCTCGTTTCATTTTTTTTTATCATCAATAAGTTTGGATAACCCAAATCTATCAGGACGAGTGGTGCCGACTGCATATATATTTTTCGTTTTCAAATACTCAAATAATGGCACGGAAGAAAAACATTGTCCATGATGATGTACTGGCTACGTGTACTGGCGGTACTTATAAGTACCATCGAATAATTCGACCGTTAATCACATTACATAACCTGTTACCTTATAATGATTGGGCAAATAATATTCTAAGACAATACAGAATGAATAAAAAAAATACAACACTTACCTTTGGTTTGATATTATATATTTATAGCAAAGAAAATATAAGAGAGGCAATCCGCACAAAATGGTAGCAAAAGAACACAATGTCCATTCGAAAATATCTTTCTTCCTCGCAAAATTCATCAGCCTAGAACAACTACTGCTATTTTTCATGAAAAAGTAGAGTTCAAAGTCTGTTTCTAAAAACATACCATCAAAATATAAGTAATGGTTGATGTGCTATAAAGTTTTAAAGTGATTGGTACTTATAAGTACCGTCAGTAGATAAAGGGTTAAAGATTATAGATTTATTTTTCCAATAAAATAGATCAAAAATGAAAAATATTTCCTGAGAAAAAGCTGAAAGATCGCAGCAAACGCAAATTGAAAATTTTCATCAAAGGAATTAGAAATTTCCAAATTGTTTTTTACTATAAATTATTCTTAAAATTCGCTTTATCAAAAATAACGAATTAGGGCTTTTTTGAAAACATATTTTGTATTCCAGATATGAAATGCTTTCAGAGCGACCCATTTTCCTGGGAGGGCAGCAGCTGCAGCAAGGCAAATTGTGCAAGGGCACGGTGCATTAATTACTTAATAGTAATTTATTTAATTAACTGATTTTGACAGACATAATCTTACCATTTCTCTTTGTGATTTCTTCCATACGAAAAGCTTCCATCTAACTATAGACATTATTTAAAATAATTCATGTTGCTCTATTTCTATGTCAGTATATGTCAAAAGCGGACGATTACTATATGAATTGTAAAAATAATATTTAGCTGTTTTTATCAGAATATTTGTACAGTCGGTAAAAATGAATCTTAAGATCATTTTAAAGAACAGCAGGCAAATGTATTTTAATACAAAATGCATTGTAATAACCATACCAAGGCAGCTGTAAAGAAATCAGGTGTATTGTTCTTTTAACTATTGAAGATATTCTATATGATATTTCTAGTCTTCCTAGTTCTATAATTAATATATCATTGCTAGCTGAAATTTCTTTGTACGTTCAAAATCGCCATCGGTCTTAGAAATGCTTTGGATATTCGAAGAATAAAAAGTGTAGAATGACCCTTTTAGCAGTATATTCTTTGCTGTAAATCTTAGAAAATCTTCTGGAAAAAATTATTATTTCAGACTAAATTTCAATTATAATTGAAATTATCCAAATCCATAAGTAAACATAGAACGGAAAGTACATTTTCACATCTAATAATAAAGAAGAATTTGTGTGTTTGTCCGTCTGTGTGTTGGCGCTCCATATGGCACTGACTTCTGGACCTAGAGCTACGACATTTGGCACAAACATACGTTGGAGGGTGGTAATGTGCACATCGGGGCCCGATGTTTGAAATTTTACTTAGAATTTTAATTAATTAAAAATCAAACGAAATTTTGTTGTTTTCCCTTAATAACTTCCGAAATTCTTACAGCACAAAAATCATTTTTACACCATCTGAAATGCAAACAATTACCTTTCCAATGATATCAATTAAGTTGCTGTACACTGGTACAATATTTTGTCTAATTTTAATAAATTTTTAAAGATAATTTTCGCATAGTTTACAATACTTTTCATTGTTGAAGCGCAATTCAAACCGTTTTCATTGTTAAAACAAATATTTATTTGAGTGTTTCTTTTTCATTGTTGAAAGTTGAGGTAATATCTTAATACATTATGCCTTCATATTTTATTTCATCAAAATTGTTATGGAATCTGTAAACTAAGCTCTCTGAGATATTACGTATGTTTTCATTCTTTTTTCCTCATGTTTTAATTCGGCTAACATGCCGCTGGTTATGAAACGTTCTACGCCATTTTAATGATAAAATATAATGCATATTTCGCAAGAGAAATAAGAAAGTGAAGATGGCGCCGGAAACTTGGAATTAGGAGTTATGGCATGTTCAGTTATTTGACTCCATTCGGGACATTTATGTAGACAATGAAGAGAACAGGTGGAAAACACCAAAAGAACATGATTGAAACATCTACCACGATCTGAAGTTTAAAATTACGTTGTTAAAGCAGCCATGAAAATAAAATGATACAAGATATAATTGAAATCATATTTCCGGCGAACATGCTGGTCGCCGAAGGCGAGTTACGTTTATAAAAGTAGGGAATGTGGTTCAACAATTAAAAGTACTTCAAGTCAGCAAATGACAATCTACTTTTGTAATATTTAGACAGAATTGTAAGATATATAAAATCAAATGAATCTTTAAAATGTAAGAAATAGTGGTCATTATGTTGTATGGCCTTTTTGATACGATTCACTAAAAATACATTGGAATTAATATTTGACCTTTGAATTAAAATGCTTGTACTGTTAATGGTATGGAAAATATGCAAATATGAACCTTCAGTTTTAATATAATAAATGTGCTCGTTTCTTTTCTAGCAGTATTTTATTACATTTATACACAGAAAGTCCGTACTTTTATTATATCTTGCTTTCAACTTTCTTTATAGTTCGTTCATTTTGTTTTTCTTAGACTTTTAAAAACATTCCTTAAATTTTGATACTAGTTTTATTCGTTTTAGCTACAAACTTGACAGAATATTTTTTCAAAACTTTGGAAGTAAACAGATACTTCTAAGAAAACTATGACTTTTGAAGATTGTAAATCCCATATGTATGCATGCAAAAAGCAAATAAACATGTATAGAAATGTTCTGCAAACTGAAACTTATAGCATTTGGCTTTTTCTTCATCTTTTTCTGTTGGAGAGTGCATCAAAATTTGAAAATCAGATTTATTTGGCTCCCTTTTCTCACTTTCAGAATACGCTATTTACATACATCTTGCCTAAGCAAAAGAAAAACGAACATTTCTCTTATTCTATTGCACTATATTTATCTTTCTTATAAGATATGAAGACTGAATACAAAACTATTTATCTTTCCTGCTTCTCTTTGTGAAGTGAAATTCGAGTGGGAATTTACTAATAGCATTTGATTTCTTTGCAGCTTTTCTACGTAAATAACTCCGACATGTTTTGATTAATTAAAACTAAAAATCAGATTCAGTTTTTTAAAATTTTTCCCATCAACTAATGTTCTTCTGGTATGTGTCCACTACATATATAAAACGATACTTCATGTCCCCGTATCTAGAACCATTTGATTAATTAAAACTAAAAATCAGATTCAGGTTTTTAAAATTTTCCCCATAAACCAATGTTCTTCTGGTATGTGTCCACTATATATATAAAACACCACTTCATGTCTCCGTATCTAGAACCATTATGATTCTTTGTAATAGGTTTCGATGAAAATAAAATTTAAGTACGCCAAAAGAAATTGAAAAAACAATTTAGCAACCTAAAAAAGTAAAACTGATGAAATAAATTATATAACTGAAGAAGAAAACATAACAGAATAATAATAAAGAAGATAAGGCAACATAATAATTAAAAGTGAATTAGAATATGACTCGTTGTGAATCATTTGGTAATCATGTTAGAAATGAAAATCATGCGTCGTAAATTTAATTGTTCTACGTTTAACGAAGGTGTTCAGAAATAAAATTCAGCTTGGACTCATCAGGAATTTAGTTTCTATTACGGAACTATTTAAAGACAAGTCTAATCATGTTGAAGATAAATTTACTACACTGTCCTTTTATAATATAATACACAGTTTAAAATAAATTAGAAATAATAAGAGAAAAGGTAGGATTTCTGGTGATTACAAGTAAATCCTACTTCAAGAGGATTTATTGAATTTCAGTTTAATCGTAATCTAAATGTTTAGAAATGTGATATTTTATTTAAATGAATTCTGTACGAAAACTTTAACGTACTGAATTTTGAATTCAGTTTGCTTGATAATATTCTGCACATATTCATTTTTCAAATAACTGTTTATTTTAATTGCCGCTTTCCCACAAGATGTTCCCAAGCACTGAACAAAGAAACAAATATTTACTTAAAATAATTCATTCTTCGTACAGGTTCATTTTCTTGATAAATGTCTGATTATTATTATTTTAATTTACCATTTTCAGACGTAACATGATTCTTCTATAAATCGAGAATTCGCTTCACTTATTCTAAATTAATTTTAAACTCGCATTAGAATCATTTTATAAATCTGGGTTCTAAGAACTTACGAACAACGTTTAGAAAATTTTCTCAGGCGGTGAACAAAGAATCAATTATTGATTTTAAATAAATGAAAAACATGCATTTCTTTAGAATATATCTGTAATAAATATTCAGCTTCATCAGAAAAGATAAAACAGCTGATTAGCATATGAATCTCCGTAGAATAATTGTAATGCAAAGTAATCAAAATTTTAAGATATTTATATTTTATTTTGTGAAACTTGTCTCATTTTATCTTAAAATTCTTCGACGTTTATATCGAAACATCATCCACAAATATTTTACAAATAAATACTGAATAGAGAATCGAATTTTCACTTAAAATAAATGAAAATCTTACAACTTATCAGATACATTTAAATAAGTTTTCAAGTGGCTTGCAAAAACAGCAAATAAAATCACAATATATATTTAAAATTAACCTTAAATATTGCCAATCAAAAATAAACAGCGAATGTAGAGCGCTCTCATTTCATTCTGTCTTTTAAGAATTCCATTATTCATTTCCAAGTTCAGCTTAACATTTTAAGCTGAGAATTTTTGCTTTTAACAGCTAGACAGAAAAACGAGTAGACCCATATAATGTGGCTACTGTAGTAAGTGCACGTCCAGACAGCCTACTGTTTTGAAACGATAAGAAAGGTAAGGACTTCTCCCTTCCAGTTAGCCGAGAATTTGTTCTGACAGCTGTCTTGTTACTTGTCAGAAAAGCAGACCAAGAAAGGGCTTAACATCCGTAAACAACAAACAACGCCTTCTGGCTTTGAAATATAAACAGGGAACAGCGTTTCAGCAGTTTCATTGCGTTTGACATTTCCATCAGGGTCTGATTTCAATTATATCCTAAGGTAGAAGAGTAAAATGGGTAGAGAAAACTTGTTATTCAGTATATACCTTAAGGCGATTTTTTTTATTACAGAAACAAAGAACATGTATATGAAAGGTAGTTTGTTAAAAAAAAATGCAGTCAACTGCCGTTCAATGCTTAAGGTGAGATATTCAGTTGATTGAATTTTATCACAATTCCTATTTCCTTTGAGAATTTCATTGTTAATGAGAACCTGTAAAATTTAGACTTTTACAAGTTGTCAAAAGGGGCGATCGATTTAAAGTAGCATGATTTGTGAAAGGAGAAAAACGTTTAATTTTTTATGAAACACCCTTGACACAATACTTGCAGCAGAGAGAATGTTTGATATTTTTCCTTACCCGTACATTTATAAGAATGCAAAAATGTACAACTATAGAGGCTGTTCGCACATTTTTAGCCTAATTTTATGGTTTTATGGTTTGTTTTGTAGTTAGTTTAAATGCACAGTTTGATCACCCTTATTGTTAATTACCTTCCTACATCGTAACTCCCATGATAATAATGCATGTTGAAGTATCGGGAGAGGTATTTTCCTCCATTCCTCTCCAACAGTTTTCCGAAGTCAACAAAGGATTGTGTGTCGAAGTTTGGAAAAAGCGCATTTTAAAAATCCAAAACCGCAAACATCCATTGGTGATACATTAGGAGATTTAGCAGGAATATCACTAAAGGGTACATTCCAGGTTCCATTTCATCCAGGAAATTAACAGTGGATCGTGATGTGTCGCTGCTTGCTTTGTCTTGATTCAGTTCTATTGATTGATGACTTGTAGGTAAAGAGATGGACTTTAATATTTGGAGACTGAGGATAAAATATGTTCCTGACAGTATGTGGAATTTATCCTAACATTTTTCTCCATTGTCTTTATAGTGATTTTGTTGTTATATGAAAACCCAGGAACAATCATGAATCCCTTACAAAAACTTCCTTTAGATTCCTTGAACCATAACTTTTGATTATTTTTCTCCTCTTTGATGATATGAGATTAATCATTTATTGTTGCAGTCATTTAAATAAACCTAAGATTTATATATATTTTTACAACTTTCTTCTGCTAAATGCTTTTCATAAAGAATTCTACAACATTTTCCTCGTTCATCCATATGACGTGGAGAAAGTCGATGATCGTTTTATTTTTTGGCCTTTTTAAGATTCAAATCAGTGTTAGCAATTTTTTTTACAGTTCATACTCAGCATTTTAATGATTTTTCAACAACTTTGACTTGGCGGATTTTCTTGTAACATTAAAGATCTCACTTCGGAAATATTCGAAGAATTGCGTTTTATCCTTGGATACTTAATTGGAATAATGTTTCTACTTGAAGCCAGACTTACACAATTTTTTTCCTTCTTATTACAATAATACCTATCGTGACTAAAGATATCGAAAATCACGGCTTTCACAGTGTCTTTGAATAACTGAATAAAACATCGCCTCTTTGGAAGCTCCATTTTGCAAATAGACAAAATTTTTATGTAAGGAATGATAACTCATACTTTCAAAAATATAATTATTGGGAAAATAAATTTTTCCTATAGCCAAGCAAATCGTCTAAAAATGTGAGAACAGCCTCTGTATTTGTTTTTCAAGTATGGTGCATTTACTTTCAGATTGACACAGAAATTTTGCAAGGTACTCAATATTTAAAAAAATATTTTATTTTAAATGTGCAATCATGATATCAGTCGGTAAATATACAGTCGAATCGCGATATAACGAGCCCTAGGTATAATGATCCATCTTTTATAATGAACTTTTCAAATGGTTCTAAATGACCTCCTGTGTTTTTCTTGTATTTTCAGACGCTTCTAGCGGTCTTCAGATGCAAGGAATTCGGATAGAGTGAAGCAGAATTCTTAGTTTCATCTCTCTAACGAAAAACCACAACTTATTTTTGTACTTTAGAGCATATGGTTCCCAACCTTTTTGGTTGTGCGGACCACCTGTTCTGTAAAAGATATTTTGAGGCCCACTAACTAAATATACAAGTAAAAAAAAATGCAAACACATATATTTATATATATAGTGATTCCGGAGCTACTAGCAAAGCCTTTTTCTCCTTCTCTTTTTCTTCCTCTGTTTGGCAACAGCAATAACTGGTTTGGCGTCCTCGTGGTTCTCACGGACAGCTTCATCCTGGCCATGGTAAGCCTTTTTCCCTTTTATTTTATTTTTTGTGTATACTACTATTTTATTTTATTTTATTCTAGGTATTTTGTATTCGGAATTTTTTGCTTTCGATTCTTTTTCAATCATATTCAATGTATTTATCTTTTATTCCAGAATTTTCCGATTTTCCATTTTAATTGTCTTATGCTTTTTGAAGGGATGGCGACATATTTTAACGGATTTCGTTTGTCGTTAGCAAAAAAAAGCACAAATTAATATCATGAGAGAGCTTCCTTTCCTGATGAGCGGCTCGCTATGATATTTTTCAATTTATTTTGGTTTTTGCCCATATTTTTGCCATTCGTGTCGTGATTGTTTTTGAGTTTTTGTCTTATGTTTCTAATTTGTTTTGTTATATATATACAGGGTGTCCACAGTTATAGTGGTCCAATAGCTGATTTCTAAACCATTAGAGATCGACATATATTTCCAATTTCAAAAATGCTTGAAATGAAAGGAAGAATTATAATATATGTTTTTTGAGTGAATAAATGTATTCCTTTAAAAGTTATGAAATCTAACTTTTTATGCAGTCCCCCGGTCCTATAAATCATATTTAGTAAAATATTTTTGACACTCTAACATTTTAACAAAAAAGTCGCTTGAATATCGCTGACTTAGACCACTTTACACCATTTCAATAGCCGCCTTGAAGACGATTCACCAATCAGTTCGCAGTAGTTGCTCGACGAAAGGCCGCTGGTGAAAATCACGAAATTCAAAGCTCCATAAATCGCTCAGTTTTAGTCGCTGAAGAGTGGGACATTTTTTTGGTTAAAATTTTAAAGTGTCAAGAATATTTTACTGAATATGACTAATAGGACCAGTGGAACCGTATAAAAAGTTGGAATTCGTAACATTTTCAGAAATACATTTAGTGACTCCGAAAACATAAAATATAATTCTTCCCTTTATTTAAAGCATTTTTCCAGTTGGAACAATATGTCTATCTCTAAAGGTTTAGAAATTAGCTATTGGACCACGATAAGTGAAGACGCCCTGTATATTAGATGCCCTTATATGCTAGTAATTAGTGAAGCTTACTGTAAAAGGAATAAAAAAATATTGTTTTATAAAGCAAGAACAAGTGAAGACTCTTGAAGCTCCCCTGACTTCGACTCTTGACTAGCACTTCGCGGCCCACTAATAAGTTATACGAGTCCCTCATGTGGGACGCGGCCAAGGGGTTGGGAACCACTGCTTTAGAGAAATAAATGTAAGTTCAATTGAAATTCACTGTTTAACTCTCTGAACCCGGCTGGAGTGAGAATTCCATTGCCTGAAAACCTGGAGTGAATTTTCGCTCACAAAAACAGAATGGAACCGCCACGTTCTTTACAGGAATTCCAGGAGGTTCACACCTACGGTTGCCGGATCAATTGTCAAGGAAGAAATGAACTACAATTTTCTTAAAAACATTCACCCAGGTGCCCAAAACCGCCTGACTCCGGCTTCTGTCGAAAGGGCGGTTTGAGGCGGCATAGGGCTAATAAGGTTAATTTTGTAAGAGTAAATATTAATTTTTACCTATTACTAATTTCAATTTAGTTCAAATAACTGATTCAAAATAGAAATACCTACAATGATTATAGGAAATCTTGTGTAGAAATTAATAAAAATATCGGATATAGTGAACCCTTAGTTATAGCGAACTTCTGAATCGGTCGATTGAAGATTCCTTATAAAGAGGTTTCAATGTATTAGTAATTGCAGCAAATACTTTATAATGACTTCAAGTGAAAATATTCGACGGATACTCGTCTGGCTTGAATTGAGTTTCATCAATGCCTTGACATTAAACGAAAATAGGAATTTGTTTTCTCTGACATTGAAAGTTCTGTAATTTACGTGAAAATCAGAGTTGCAATAATATATTCTGATTTGCATAAAGTGAAAATGGACGCAAACTGCTTACAATGTCACCACAACAACGATGTTTTTAAAAAAAGAATGAATGCCGGTTATTTTAAAATAGTTTATTTTATAAGTTCATTTGCATCACTTGTTAGAGCCGCAGTGAATAGGTAGATATCTCGATTTCGTGATCGTCTAATTATAAATTCGAGACAGCTTAAGATGAGCCATTTGGGTGTGTAGTGCATGAAACACGATAGATTTGCCATAGAAGATCAATCTTTCGCCGGTTTGTGGTGCGTGGACGTTTGGAAAATTGTACGCCGGTTCAAGTGTCGTTCTCATCTGGCAGCGGTTGAAAATGAGTAGGCACCGCCCCAAAATTAACACAGCAGAACACAGCGTAATTAACATAGCAGAGCATATCGTAATTAACATAACATAGCATAGCGTAATTAACATGCACTGTAAAAAATATCCGTTTTTTTCCCGGACTTTTTCCGTATATTTGACGGTTTAAAGCTGTTTTGTTGACAAAACGGTTTTTCACCGTTTTCCGCTCCAGCCATAAACGGTTTTAAACCGTCAGTTCAAATTCTATGTTTCGTCATACGGTATTGCTTTCCGTACGATAACTTTCCCTTTTCTTAAATGTAATTTTATTGCATTCATTTAATGTTTTTAATAGTGTCCCATCTCCTCTATAGTGGAATAAGTGAAAGTATTGACTTTCATTATGCATGAACAAAAAAAAAAGAAATAATTTAGGAAGAAAAAATATATCACCACTAATACTTTCTCTAATGTTCAAAATAAGCTTAGAGGTTTGAAGAATAATGTAGCTTTTAACATTTTGCGGAAAAAACTTAATTTCATTCGATTCAGAATGAAACATTTTCCATATGAAATACGTATCGTTTAGTAGGAAAACTGACACATTAAAAAACCTTTTTATTTAAAACAAAGAAATAAATGAAATATCATATTAAACAGGGCATGGTCTAACTGTTTATACATGTAGAAGTAACCTGTTGTCACTCATAAAAGCTAACCTTAAAACACGTGATCTGGCAATATTTGATTTTTACACCACTAGGTGGCGCCACTAGAGCTATAGTGACTTTAAAGCTCAAATAGATTATTTTTACCATATTGTATGACGTCCCCGTTGGTCTAGTGGTTAGAGCGACTGTCTGCTAGCTCTATGAACGCCGTTTCGATCCCCGGCTCGGAGGAGTTCGAAGTTTTTTCACCATCTTGCATCGAAATCGTCTAAGTAAGTTCAATTAAGAATTAGATTAATTAAACTAATTGTAATTAATAATTAAGTCTTGATTAATTAATATTCCTAATTGATAATACACATCAGCACGTTTCAACTCAACTCAGTCGATGACGTCACTTACTTCGATGACTTAATTTTTACGGAGAAAACTTGATCTCATATGGTAAAAAACCGTTGTGACTACGGATTTATTTCGTAACTTTTACGGGGAAAACTTGATCTCATATGGTAAAAAACCGTTGTGACTACGGATTTGCTTCGTAACTTTAACGGTTTTGCACAACCAACCCAGCTGCCAGTTTAAAACCGTAAATTTTACGGGATTTTTTTACAGTGTAGCAAAGAATAGCGTAATTAACATAGCAAAGCATAACGTAATTGACATAGCAAAACATAGCGTAATTGACATAGCAGAGAATAGCGTAATTAACCTAGCAAAGCATAGCGTAATTAACATAGCAGAACATAGTGTAATTAACATAGCAAATCATAGCGTGATTAACATAGCAAAGAATAGCGTAATTAGCATAGCAAAGAATAGCGTAATTAACATAGCAAAATATAGCGTACTTAACATAGGAAAACACAGCATAATTAATATAAAAGCATATCGTAATTAACATAGCAAAGCATAGCGTAATTAACGTAGCAAAGCATAGCGTATTTGACATAGCAACGAATAGCGTAATTAACGTAGCAAAACATAGCATGACACAGCATAATTATTGTTATTTTCTTTATTTTATCAAATGAGGGTAAAATAAATTTATGCTGTGTAAATCATAATTTCCATTGCTGAATACAGTTTCCGCACAACATTTTATATTTCAGGATCTTGCGGAGGATAATTCACTCCAATTCATTGCTCAACATAGTGAGGAAGAGCCCACTTTGGAGAACCGCTCTACGATTCTAAAATTTAGACAGATTGTCGACACATCTTATTTAGGCAAACCAATCTAGGATTAAGAAAAATCATTTCAAAAGCCCCCTAGCTCGATGTTATGATTTATGTTTACCTGGAGAGCTCATGTGCATGATATTCTATTGTTCCTACTATGTGACAAGATGTATAATTAGCACCGTGCATTCTAAATTTTTAGATATCATTATAAATAGCATTTAATCTACAAGTCAAAACCTATTTAATCCAAAAAATACAGAAATTAATCGTTCTGATTACACATTTTTAATTATTGCAAGTATTTATAAATATATTATAATTAAAGAAGTGAATATTTTTCGCATCAAATTATAAGAACAAAACTTTTAATTTGTGAAAAACAATAAAAATATTCAACTATTACACTGAAATATTTAGAAAAAGTTGAAATGAAATCCTTAAGAAGAAATGTGTTTAAACGAAAAGCTCAAAGTAAATCTGAAGCATTTTTAAAGAAAATTGAAAGAAATTAGACTGCTTCTGGATAAAAAGAAGATAACTGTATATGACAAAGTTTGAATACATTTTCGTCACAGTAATTTTTTCTATGTTGAAATGAGATTTTTTTAATTAAATAAACGTGTAATGAAAAATCCCATTTTTGCAGGCTTTAATTTTTTCATTTCACCTAATATAAACATTATTATTGAATAAAACTCATCAAGCTCAGTGATAAGAAAAATTCGTGAATAGTTTCTTCTGAAGTTATAACAGTAACTTTCAGAAAGAAAAAAAAAATTGGAAGACAAACTGTCAGCTGTGGGATAAATTTACACCACAAATTATACCTGTCAACGGGTTCCATTAAATTTCAATTAAGTGTTATTTGCTCGAATTTTTTTTTGTTTCTTTTATACATAAAATACTTTTGAATAAAAAAAGATGCAGTATTTATAATTTTCATTTTTAATAAAACCAAAATGAATTCTACAGAAACTGAAAAAAACATTTTCATTGCATTTTATCCTACTAGCGAGTTTTAACTATTTTCGTAAGTTTTTAATACGAATGTTTATTATTATAGCTACTATGTTCTGTTTACAATTTATGGTTCTGAGCGGACAAGTACAGGTGCAGCAAGTAAAGAATCTTAACATCTTCCAAGGTAGCGGAGTTTATGCCAAGCATGGAAACCAGCTTTCGTCTATAATTTATTCAACTGGGCAATTTAGATTATGAAATATGAAGCCAGCGGGAGAGTGCTTCCCACGATTCTCTCATAAAATTCCAAAAGAATGTGGACCGTTTTGTGGCAAGTTTCGTTATCGAGAACGAAGACAATCTAGTTTGCATTTAGGACCTTCTTTTTCTCCGATTGGTTCAATATTTTATACAGATATTCAATTCTTTTTATCACAACAACATATCAAGTTTCATTTATATGGCTCATTGCGTTTTACAACTATTGTCCAGTTATTACACATAGACGGACAAACTTTTCTTTGACGGATTTCGTCCAAAGTTGAAAAAACTACAGTTTTCGTTTAAAATGTCATTATTAAATTTCATTTGTGTAGTTGTTTCCTTTTTTAAGTTGTTGCGCCCATTGACCGATAGATAATCAAATGTAATCCAAAAAGAAAAAAATGAACTCATTCGTCAAATTGTAGAAATAAAATTTTCCATCGAATAAAAACTTTCTCTATGAACAATTCGTATACAAGAAAGTAAAAATGTGTACCTATTTTTAAATTATATTCAGAAATTCCTCCCGAAGAGGATATATAGCATTAAAAATTGTAAATCCTTGAGATATTTACTTTACAAAAAAAATGGATTTTACTTGCATGATATATGTTCTTCACTCCTACGTAATATTTTTAATACGTCTAGTTTATCCTCCAGACGAGATGTTTCTTGCGTTCTTTTCTTTTACAAAGTTATTAATGGTTCAATTGATTGTAATGATATAGTGAGCTCAATAGATTTCGCTGTGCCCGCCAGATTTTTAAGAAACCAGAGTTCCTTTCCAAATTTAGATTCAAAATTTAATTATATTAACAGGTTCTCGTTATATAGGTTTTATAAAATTTTTAACACGTTCTCTGATGAACTTGACATTTTTAATATGTCTCTTGGTGCTTTTAAGTCGAACTGTTTGCGTCTTTTAAATACTTTATATGTTTTATTTTGCCTTTCTACAACATTTTAGATTTTTATGCTATTTGATTTTCCGTGTTCTTATGTATTCGACCAGTTTTTGGCGCCGTGTTTGATATATTTTTATCTTAAGTGTTGCATTTTTTTTAATCTTAAGTATGTATTTCCGTTTTTAAACTTTTAAACTCCTGGTGTGTTTTTTTATTAAACTCGGTGTTTGCGTGTTTTGACATTTTGACTCCTGCTTTTCGTAAATGAACTTTAATTTTTTTTTTAGAAAAATATGGCTTTTGGTGTCATAGTGTGTCTTAAAGTTTTGTGATTATGTGTTTTCGTTTTTAATTATATATACGTTTGCAAAAGTTTTATGATTTTATGTATTCTCTGTGGTCTACTTTCTGCTTTCTAAGGCATATTTTTTAATTTTTTATTTACTCATTGTGACTTTTGTTCTTTACGTGTTTGTCAGAACTCTGTAAATGGAGTTTTCTCTGTAGTGTGCTTTTCTTTAAATAAATAAATAAAATAAATAAATTATTTTTATTGCTGGCTGATTCATGAAAATTTGCAGAGACAAAATTCCATAACATGATCACCACTCAAATATGGATTTGATGTGGGTGATTTTACATTTAGCAGATTGATGGGCACAGCACAACGTAAACATCGATTCCTTAGCCAAATGAAGCGCCCATCAAATTCAGGTTGTTCCATGTTAACACGGAATTCTTTTTTCCAGATTTAATTTTTGATTTTCAAATTACCAAAATGAAGAAAGAGAAAATTGTGTTTGAACTCGGACATTTGAAATGTGTGTTTGAATTTAAAAATAAAATCATAAATCTCTGCGAAGTTTTCTATTTAAATCGCGCGATACTAAGAGAGTTTAAATAATACCATCGTTACTGTTGACAAATTTATTACAAGTTAAGAAAAGAAGACTTAAATATAGGTAACAAAGCAATAATAAACAAACAATAGGTAACAAAGGAATAACAAATAAACAATAAACATGTGTAGGAACAAGACAGAGCGAATTCTGATATCCTTTCGTCTCGAAATTCGAAGCTTTTTGTTGTTTTCATTGTTAATATGTGCGATATTTAGAAACGATACCTAATATAAATACTAATATAATAAAGTAGAGAAAAAATACCTAAAATAGGGCACCATTAAAAATAAAATTTTGGAATTATGTCCATCCAAATCTTTTCTGAAACGGAACAGTTAGTGTACGGACTGCAAGTCAAAATTGTAGATCTGTACCAAATTATGTTTTAAGCAAGTAGAATGATAAATAAGAAGAAAAGTAATTAATAGTTTAATTAAAACTGACAAATTTGTCATAAATCCATGGAACATAATCTATATGCAACTTAGATTAGGTTTATTCTACTAATGCTACGGATGCGAATGATCAATGTAAATAGAATAAGACAAAAAATTAATTAAACAATGTTGAAGAAATTATGGTACTTTTCCGTCATCCGGGTGCAAGCGAAAAATCACCAAATAATGTAGAATTCCGCCAAATTTCTTACAGCCTTTCTCTTGGCGACTTGGCTCGCCTTTGGTTCACAATTGGCGACATTTGCACCCGGCTAACGGAAAATCGCTTCGCTCTTGGCGACTTGGCTGTTCACAATTGGCGACATTTTCGCCCGGCTAACGGAAAATCGCTTCGCTCTTGGCGATTTGGCTCGCGTTTGGTTCACAATTGGAGACATTTGCACCCGGCTAACGGAAAAGTACTGAAATTATAAATAATTGCGAACTGTACTTGGAATTCTTATGAGAGAACTAGAATTTGTTAAGAAGTAAAAGATAAATTATTATTACCAAAGACGAAATAATTGACCTCAACAATGCTGACAGCAATTGCATTATCCGCAGTAAATTCCATAGGTGAATTGGCATGGGTCATTTTAAATTCATAAATGTGAGAGGGAAATGTCGTCATTCTAAGCGAAAGGCCTTGTTATGAGCAGCGAGCGTGCTAATCTCACTTTAATTGCATCGGCTCCGTCTTTAAGAACACAAAGGGTTCTGCTAGCGGCGCCCACTTCAACCAGTTAGTGAAACCTGTAAATGCCCGAACAATTACGAAATCTCACAGCTAGTGAAAATATTAAATCAGCGAAGTTGAGGAGAAATTTGCAGAACAAACTGCTTGTTGAAAGGCTTATTTAACACTTTAACAATACGCCATTGAAAATGAACTCCGAATGCAGAGGTTGAATAATTTTAGTGCTTTGAGAAAAATTGAAATTTAGATACCAGCTTCAGTACAATATCAATTTTTTCACTATCTCGCATACAAAGAGGAAGTATTGTAATTGTCAAAAAATTCGACTTGGAAATTTTCCCTAATCTCCATGTCCCAGACTCCCTGAGCTTAAAAATTAAATTTTGGGAATTACGTCCGTCCAGCTCTTTATTCTTTCTTAGAAATTATGTCCGTCTGTAAGCACTACGACTCTGAAACGGAACAGTTAGTAGACGGACTGCAAGTCAAAATTGTGAATCTGTAGATGCAAGTCAAAATTGTGTGTCTGTAGATGCAAGTCAAAATTGTGTGTCTGTAGATGCAAGTCAAAATTGTGTGTCTGTAAATCTGTTTCGGAAGAAATTCTTCGACGAAAATTCTTTCTATCTCTCTGTTCATGATAATGTGCATGCGATATCTAACATCGTTATAGCCCACATAAATGAAATTTGGTATACAGTTTTATCACCAGACTTGTAGATCCGTAACACATTTCGAAACGATTTCGTCTAGAGTTGACTGCCTCTCGCTATGCCTATTGGCGTGTTTGTGGACACTTTTATTTCAAACCATCACAAGATACCGGAAGAATTTTCAGTAGGTGATCTTTACATAAAAATCGTCGATTTGCATCAAATATTAGACGAAATCGGTCTAAAGGAAGAGATCTAAAAAGCATACTCGATTCTCTTCATCTTACGTCGAATCTAAACTCTAATTGAGCAATATTACAGAGCTATGCTGGATGTGGAAGGTAAAACACCCCCGCTTGTTTTCAGTGAAATCTCTTTGTGTGTTCAGAGTAATATATCATTAATTTAGTGAGCCAGAATATATGGGGCAGATTAGGAATAATCTTTCTACTTCATAACTTAAACTGGTATAATAAAAGAAATTGTCTTGAATATTTTCCTTAAAGTGCGTGGAAGTGCTTGCCTCCAATACATTTTCTTACACCTTTGCTCTCGTATTATTGGTTCGAATTTTTCTTCATAGATGGAGCTAGGTGTGATAGCCTCTAATATTTTTTAACCTTTGTTCCTCGTTTTCAGTCGGCGTCCTATTCCTGCATCTAACTCAGCTGAGGATGAATTATTTTTTTACATTCTGAAGTTGTCTACTGGATATGTTTTTAAATGTTTTTATTATACTTGTTTCTTTCCTTCTTTTTATTATTCTCAAAGGGATTAATTCTTATATTTCAATTGGACAGATTCAGAGCCACAGAGGGTATATTTTTTGATTTTGTAATTCTTGCCCTTGACAGAAAATTTGTCCAAATTAGAACTCTTATGGTGGGTGGCTATTTAATAGAGTCCGCCATTGGGGTTCACCTCCAATTTTTTCCATTTTGATTGCTTTTTCTTTTGTTTTCTAGTTTTTCTTTTATGTGTTTTGGCTATTTTATTTTTGGGGAATTTTTATTGTTTAATTCTTTAGTGATAGGTTGGTTATTTGTAGTAAAATGTTTGATGCAGTCACTGGATGCTGATGCGTTTGGCGCGCAAAAAAGGTGTATTGTCATCATCGTTGATTACTTCTTCTGTTTCCTATTTTTTCCTTTTTCAATGTTTTTTAATTCTTTTATTTTCTATTGTTTTTAACATTTTTGAATTTTCTATTTTTTTAAGATTTTTTAATTTTCTATTGTTTGTTTTTGTATTTATTAGAATATGCTGCATATGCGCCATTCTGTATAATATAAAGGGTTTAATAAATTTTTATTTATTTCAAGAAAAAATATTTTTAATAATCTGTTAAATTTTATTAATTGTAACTGTTAATAGACATAACACCACCAACAAGTCCCCTACTCTTTATGCGCTTAACAGACAGAAGTTTTACCTCTGCATACAAGCTGTTTGAAATACTATACCAAAGCTTTATTTGGATTTCACTCTCTTCATAGAACTGTTTTTTATGCTTAAGAATTCTACGAATGATAATTTAAAACCCTTTTTCTATTGTATTGTCTCATACTAGTTTATTGCTAATTAAGGGGATGGTGGACCTTCAAATTGGCAAAAATTGACCAAAATATATAAATAAAATTGTAATATTAAAATGTTGCTTACTTTACTGAACCATAAGCACAAAACAGCATGTGTCTAAAATAATTTTTTTAAAAAGTTATAAGCATTAAAAAAATTTAAAGGCACCAGAAAATGTAAACAAACATTTCAACAAACACGAAACACGAGTTGTTTTACATTCTATTTTATTTTAGAATTAATATTTTTATGTTTCAGCTTTCGCCAATTTTAACTGTAGCTGTTTGCCGTGATTGTTGATACTTTTATCTCGTGTATTTTACGAAATGTCGTGTTTATTTTCACTATCATCCTATGTGAGAACCGTCTTCTTCCTGGTATCCCCTGAAGTTCTCATTATTATTATTATTATTTGCTGCAAAACCCTGGTAAGTAATAATCCTTTATATTTTGTGTGCTTTTCTTGTTATTGTATCGTATAGTCAATAGAAAATTTTGATATATTGCGTGTTGAATACTGTTTAAGCAATGAATCTATAATTGTGAGTGCCCCAAAATTGAAAGTGTTGCCTTCTACCTCTGCATCAACGAGAAAAATAATCGAGTAGCGCATAACCTTTCCACTATACCTAGACACTAACTTTTTGGCCTAAGCTGTCACCGTTTAGAAGTTAAGGGGTGTGTAACGGATATAAGTTGGAACCCTGTATATAAAACGCTGACGGAGTGAAATAAAAGAGTAATTTGTCTCTGACTGATAGCAACGATCGACTTGGTTATTCAAAAAAATGCTGATGGACATGGAGGCAATAAAGAGATTAATTTCGCTTTTGCGGATGGCAACGGACACCTTGTTTCCAAAGCAATTCTTGCAATCTCCGCCTTTTAGGCATTTCATATGCAAAGTCTGCTTTTATGTTAGTTTTGGGCTTCTAACAACTTTTTTCTCCCAAAAAAATAAGTTCACGATCTTTTTTACAATATGCAGGGGTGAGAACAACGTGCGAATGGAACGTTGGATGAAATGATTCAAAGGATATCAACTAGAACTGAAGCAGATAGGCTTAGGCGAACCAGAGAACGCGCAAATGGAACGTTGGATGAAATGATTCAAAGGAGATCAACTAGAACTGAAGCAGATAGGCTTAGGCGAGCCAGAGAACGTGCGAATGGAACGTTGGATGAAATGATTCAAAGGAGATCAACTAGAAATGAAGCAGATAGGCTTAGGCGAGCCAGAGAACGTTCAGCTCAATGCCAAAATAAGCTAAGTCAGCGAAGGACGAATTAAATAAATTTACAAATTGAGGAGGACATCACGGAACATAGATGTGACAATATGATTGAGGTGCTCAGATTTTGTCATGCGCGTTATATAAAAAGTGAAATTCACAAACTGAGAGAGAAGATGCTCTATATGGGATCGGCTTGTTGTTTGCTTCTGTCCAACTCTCTTGTGTTTAAAACACATCAAACTAGCAAGTTTTCTCCATTTCATGTAATTGATTATTATTAATCCTAATTTTCCAAGGATAAATACTGCTGCACTCCACACTGACCAGAAGTGTTAATCACATTTTGTTGACCATTGACACATCTGATATTTAGTATATCCTTCCGTCATCGAAAATTTGAAAGGCTAGAATAACTAAAATGGTAAACAACTGCACATTTAAAATACACGCAATACTACAAGAAACGGCCCGATTTTAATATTCTTTCTTGAGAGAGAGGAACTAATATTTTCTCTTTGGTAGGGTGAATAGTTGATAAGCCAAGATATAAAACGGTTCTATAGAAAGAATTCCAATACATATCATAAAAGTTCTCTTCTCCGTGAAAGAATGCTTCACGATGAAATAAAATCACCACTGGAAGAAAAAAAATGAATCGATAAAGGCGTAAAATATTTCTTAAAACTCAGAGGGTATTAAATCTCTATTCGCTGGATGTAGAGCGAAGGACGGACTTCTCATTAATAGATTTTGAATGTGAAAAAATGTTGCATCGAATTTTGAAAAACTTATCGCTTTTATATTAGGGTCCTTTAATTAGTGAATTACCAGCAGTTCGCCTTTTGCATACAACTGGGTACAAAATCGTTATTTCGAGGTCATTGTATCACTTCACGGGCGTAACTTGCATGTGTGTGATGACCAGGTTTATTGCTGATGTAATAAGACAACCCTATTAGCACAAGATATTCGTACGATATCTCTACGATGCTGCTCGATATTCTGAATGCCGCATAATATGGTGAATATATCGTAACAATATTGCTGTGCGTCTTGTGCTAATAGGGTAGAATGGGTAACCGCACTGAGACTACGGCTGTGCAAAAGAAAAAAAATTCCTTTTAATATGGGAATTTGAGTTTGGGCTTTTCGAGTCCTTAGATATTAAGAGCTTTGGTAACTTTAGATCGCAGGTTCTTCTGCATAGCCTTATCGGCCTCATTAGAAATCAAAGTTTCATTAACGCATTTCATAATATAATAGAATACAGTCTGGAAAGAGGCTCCAAAAGCTAGATCCAGGATGGGTGTGAAAGAGTTTTTGTTCTCAAGCCGGAAGTAGAAGTCAGATTCCTTTTCAGTGTGAAGTCTGGTAATCGCGCAGAGAATTTAACGAAACCTCTTCGTCCAATCCACCTATTTGAAAAGATCTCATCAAGATAGGATTTCACATAGTCATGGACGTGTGGAAATGTCCCATCTTGCTGAAAATAAAATTCAATTCTAAAGCAGGAGACTTTTTTCACTGGGAGACATGAAAGACAATGTCTGCCCTCTGAAACCTGCATCAATAGTTGAATTGAGAACGGAATTCCGTGAGAATGCAGGAAAGTACTAAACGAAATGCTTCGCGATGTTTTCCATTCTTGTGCTTCTCGTTGTCAGCAGTCCCTCTACCAGAATGGACATCAGTTTGAAAACAGTCGTCGACAAAATAATTAAATAATGTTTTTAGATTCTTAAACATCTTGAAAATGAAATGCAGTTGAATAAAATTCGACATTACTGTTATTTAAAATGGGCATACATATTTTGGGACACCCTGAATATATATATATATATATATATAACTTATTATGTATGATCATACAGAAACAAAGTAAACAAGACATATCAAGAAGCAAATCCTATACTAAAAAGTCATTATTTGAACAATACAACCATATTTAAAACAAAATCTAAAGAATTGAAAATACTGTAGATACCATGAACAAAAAAATTAAGTTTAAGCATTTATATATCAACATATTAAAAAAAAACTGTTGTTATTGAAAGTATTGAAAAAGGCAATCCAAGTATATGGAGTATGGAGTCTCTGTTGTGATTTTTCACTAGTGCTGTGTTAATACTTGTGCCACGTTTCTTTGCTTGGAATATTTGTAAAATAAAGAGCTTTATTTTCTTAATCCTGCTTATTGGATTGCATTCAGGTACACCCACAGGACAGTTTGGTTACAATAATAACAATAAAAAGAGAATATATGTCATCATTTACTGTTTCAATTTACCTGGTTGTTATGAATGAGTGTGAGTTTCTGCTCTCTGAAACCGGTTTTCATCGTCAAAACAAATGGCGAATTTCTTTCATTTTCGGGAGGCAAAAGTTTTGCTCTTTCGAGGAAATCGACCCGATGTGCTAAGGGCTTTATAGTCGCTTGGAATTTTTGAAGAGTGCCTGAAAAGTCGGAACAAAAGGAATTTAATGCGGGGTTGTATCAATTAAAATTTGAGTTCTTAGATGCATCACCTAAAATATGAGTATAATGAATGTAAAAATGATTTTCCAAGTAAATGAGAAAACAGACAAAATAGAGAATTTAAAGAATTATAATATCTCAAACTCAGCAGAAAAATAAAAGTATTTGTAGAATATGAAAGCAAGCGCTGGAGTATGGAAAATAATTTTTTAAGGTCAATACAGAATAAAATTGATGCGGTAAGTATTCGATAATTACTATATTTTTAATTATTTAGCGGTCTGGACGTGGAATTTCGTTCCCATATCCTTCGAAATTCTGCCGGAAGCTTCATTGAAGATTAATTATTAATAAATTAATCATAACTTATTCTTGTTGATGCTGATTTAAAAAGAGCCTAATACTCAGGACGATGCGCAAATGTATATTCTTTTCGGAAATATTTCGCTTAGTAATTCAAGATTAGCAAAGTGTCCACTTTGACGTAAATGATCCGGAAACAGTAAAGAAAAATTAGTAGAAACCTTTAAACTACGATGAGCACACCTTGCGGGTTTTTATTTATTTATTTGCATATTTGGAAACGCAGAAGATTACTGGACTAAGGTTAATTTCTTTTTCGTATGCTTATGAAGCACTAAAAGATGCAATTAACTTTACCAGAGCAACTGTTTATTCTGCTGAAGAAATTCAGAAGTCTCGACCTAAACGTTTGAATAAAACTAATCATTTCATTTCTGACAGCAATACATTGTTTAGTGCTTTGAGCTATTGAGGAAGTATCAAAAGCAAAAGTTAAAATAATTTTAGTTGTTATACGCGGAGAAAGAGGCAATGAGTTCTTCGAAAATCTCAAAAATGGCGCTTTAATTACCAAAATTAATGAATAACCGCCAACTAGAAGGTTGGCGAACGAAGCACGGGAGACACGGAACAATCTGTTTTTTTAATTGCAGGATTATTATAAGAGTAACCCATCTTTGAAAGGCTATAACCATATTGAGAGGAAAGTTAAAATATTCTTCTACAAACCGCTGTTACAAGAACGTTTTGAAATTTCATTTCGTGTGTCTAAAAAATTTTTCGTTTAATTCTTCCTTCATGAGCCCACTGTTAATGGATATTTTTACTTGGTTATGATAATAATTTGTGGATACTTCCAACGATTTAGCTCGGACCATGTTCTTCTTAACTATACCTCAAGAAGCGCTGATAATTCTATAATTTTCTTTCTGAGAGTAGATAAAAAAATGATGTCCGGCTCACCAGTTCCCAACTAGGTTAAGGCATAGCATGGCTGGAGTTAAGTTCCTTCCTCCATAAGCCGCTATCTGAAGTTCACTGGTGGGAACGAATTTTAATTAACGATTGGTTCTTTGGATTATGTACATTGGTTCAAAAGAAGACAGAATGAAAACAAGAAAAAGTTTATAGGTTCAAGTCCAACCAAGCAACACATTCTACCACGCTCGTCGCACAGAGCTTTTCGAGAGGAGAGACCGTCTGCTTTTTTTTCCTTCTTTCCCCTCCTTCGAAATCATGTGACCTGTCTATTCTCGGCGATTCTATCACATTCGTCTTTGGGGGCGGGGGATTCACAGGAACCTTACATAACACCACCAACACGTCCCCGTGTCCAGAGTCATTGTGACACAGGAAACTTGGAGCTGAAGAGCACCTATCAAAAGTTTGCCTGTCCTACCCTCAGGCTGTGTATTAACCGGCATTACTCAAGAAACTGGAAGACAGACGTGCGCTTTGGTTACGAATTCCTCGATGCAGTCCGGCTGAACGATCGTGTTCACGGAAAGACACATATAATTCTGTAAGTTTTTTTCTTATATTTTTTCGACTCGGGGAGTTCTAAACTGTTGAGTTGGTTCAAAATATCGCTGTCCAATTTTTTGACTATTATATTGCTTTCCCTCTGTTACTTCGTATACGTGAAAATAAAAATTGATATGGAGTCAGCACATACCCTTGGTGTGGGGTTTAGGGTAAAGCTGTGTTCCTAATGCCTGTCTTACCACGAGTTCTGTCCGCGTTATTCGCCATCGTCGGAACAGGAAGAATCGACGTGACTCGAGGGTTTGTAAGCGCATCTGTTGTTTCCCGCGTTATGGCGGTAAATAGCTCGCACGTCAAAGGAGGGGGAGTATCCAGACTGCGTCAGTGCATCCGTTCACTCGAACGCTACAGAGAGAAATGCCAAACCACGAACCATGGGAACGGTTGACAGGTAGGAATTCTACTGACTACAGTCCACAAGTGCGAACCTCGAGCGACTCGAGGATGAATGGCAATGGTGAACATACTGTGAAGTAAGATAGCACACCGAATAGATTTGTGTCGGGTTTCCCGTTAGAATTCTTCCTGAATATTTGTGAATTCAGGTGTTCAAAATATTACAATAATATTTTTCAATTGATGTACCGAACAAGATTTTAGATAGATTTTTTTGAATTTATAATTTTACAAGGTTACGTGCTTTCTCGTTCCATGAATAATAAAATTTTAAAATATATTTAATATAATGAACACTAAGCACAAAATACATATGTTTTAAAATTATTGCGCGTATTGTGGTAACAAAATACTTGTTATATCAAATTTTGCATTAAAAGTGACTAGAGGTAAGTTCGTTAAGATTACATTTCTGTGGCCTGTTTGAATATTCCTTTTCGGCTCTGTGAGAAGCTCTCCCAGCTAAAAAAAATCTGCAGAAAATCTGCAGAAAATCTCTTTTTTTGAAGATTTCTTAAAGATTTCTGCAGATTTTTTGAAGACAGAAAAAATCTGCACTTTTTCTTCAAATTAATCTGCAGAAAATCTGCAGAAAATTTTCTTCTTATATTTTTCTCTAAATATTCTGCAGATTTTTTGAAGACAAAAAAAATCTGCATTTTTTCTTCAAATTAATTTGCAGAAAATCTGCAGAAAAATTTCTTATGATATTTTTCTCTAAATATTCTGCAGATTTTTTGAAGACAGAAAAAATCTCTATCAATTTAATCTTCAGAAATTCTGCAAAAAAAATCTTATTATATTTTTCTCTAAATATTCTTTTTTAAATAATCTTATTATATTTTTCTCTAAATATAATTTTGTAAGACAACAATAAATCTGCATTTTTTCGTCAATTTAATCTGCATAAAATCTGCAAAAAAAATTATTTTTATTTTTTTCTTAAAATATCCTGTAGATTTTGTAAGACTTTGTATTTTGTCTTTAATTCAATTTACAGTTATTTAGCATATTTTCACAAAATCATTAAACTCGACCAATATCTGTTGATTTTTTGAAGATTTAACTGCAATTTCATAATATCTGCATTTCTCTAAATACATATTTTACACCATATTCTCTAATATTGCAGCTCTATTTTCCAATGGATATAAAACAAAATTAGAATGTAATTATCATTATTGTTTAATTCTACAGCAGACAGGAGTTTCAAAAAATTTCTCAATGGAAAAATGTCTTAGGACTAAATTTTTTAAATATGCCACTGAAAAAATGAATTCTAAATTAATCTTTAAGTTAAATATTTGAGGTTTTACCATTTTAAATTTTTACCCCATAATTTAATTAATTTCCAATTAGTTTTCCAACTGTCTTTCTGACTAGCTATTTTCCTCGAAAAAGAAAGGAAAAGTGGAGCTTGCGCCCTTTGGATGGAGAGAAGGCTTCCCAGAAATATAGAAGGTGAAAACGAATTTATTGAAACTGAGAATCTATATTATTGAACAAAAATATTACTAATCTAATCTGTTACACATCTCTACGACCTTTGAAACAATTATTCTGACCTTGGTTGATTTTTACAGCACTAGATGGCGCCACGAGAGCCATGGTGAGGTATAACTTAAATAGATTAATTTATCTCCACCTCGCGTATGCCGACGTGGCCCTGTGGGCTAAGGCGCCTGCCTATCGCTCCTGCTTATAGGATCGCGGGTTCGAATCCCAGACAGGAGCTTGAAGTTTCGTCACATTCTACATCGTATAAGTAAGTTGATTCATAAATTAAATTAATAATTGAAATTAATCATTAAACCTTGACTGTAGAAAAATCTGCAGAGAGAGAGTGAGAGGTATTTGGAACGTATTTTTTTTCTGCAGAAAATCTGAAGGTATTTGGAACATGTTTTCTTCAGATTTTCTGCATTTTTTTTTCTGCAGAAAATCTGAAGAAAACATGTTCCAAATACCTTCAGATTTTCTGCAGATTTTTTCTGCAGATTTTTTGCAGATTTTTTTTAGCTGGGCTCGTGCATTGCCTATTAATAAGACAATATCAATAATTTTAAATATCAAAATATTTACCTTTTTAAAATGCGTGGAAAAATTTGGCACGGAACACGATAGTTATGAATGATTCTTTGTTTAATTCCACTAAGATAGCCAATTGACTTACAAAAAAATGAAGAAAATTAACATAGCTATTTGCTTCAATCTGCTGTATACTTAAAATAAAATAAACTTCACCAAAATAATAATGACATATAATATAAGATTTATATTTTATGGATTTAAGTCTTTTCCATACTCTAAGCTTAAAATAAATTGTATATATTTTTCTTGACCAATTATGCTTTATTGATCAAACTTATCAATTAAAGAAAAACTTTCTCAATTAACGCTAGTTCTTAAATAATTTGTTTCATTATTTATGATGAGAGATTTTTCTGCATGAGGCGGTAATTTGAAGTGCCAATAAAACTTTAAAACAGTAAAAACATGGATGCGACTCAGAATAATTTTTTCGAAATAAATGTTATACCTTCTAACAGTAAATTTTCGGCAAAAGAAAGTCTGAAATGTTTTAAAATATGTTATAGATCTTAGGATTGTAGACAGCTCAAACATCCTGCTTCGTGGCATGCGATAACTTTAACTCGCAAAAACGTCTTACATGATAAATTGATTTAAGACCAGCAGTGTTGTCTCGTATGGATAAAAAGAACAAGACAATGAGGCAGCATAACTCCAATGAAATATTTAACTCAACCCCTTAGGACCTGATGTCCGGTATACCTGACATCAACTTTGAAATGCTCCTATTAAATCAATAATTGACGAAACTACATGCTGTTTGTCTTAATTTGATTATCGACTTTCTTATTAATATAATATTTGCAAGAATTTTTCGTTTTGGGCATGGAATCATTTCTTTTTGTTCTGTTTTTCCAAAACAACTCGAGAAAACTATCGTTCTTCAGAAAATGGAGCTCGGTGGTGAATTTTGTTTTTCAAGCAATTTCTTGTTTTTAATCCTTTCTGGTAAATTTAAAAGTCTTCTGAAATATTTTATTATCCTTTGACAACCATTTTAAAGTGAAATTTGTGTTATTTTTCATCTTTGTTTCGTTGAAATATCCAGTATTGTCCGAATGCCAGACATACGATAACTTTTTAAATTTTCCAACTACAGGCTTGAAATTTCATTTTTAGATACCCTTTTCACCACCCACACACGGTACACCAAAGGAAAAAAAGTCTAACTCCATTATTTATTAATTCCGATCACACAATATCCTCAAATATAACTGATGATTGGTAATAGCCATTCTCAAATCCACGCCTTTGAAGCAACTTCTCTAGAAAACGCCAAGTGTTCATAAGATAAAATGAGCTAGATAATTTTATTACTCTATATTTAATCCATTGAGCCATCTTCTTTGGAATTATTCTTCACTATTTAGGCAAATGACAACAATAACTAATTGATTGCTGTAGGGAGTGCGAGCATATACATGGATTCAATTCTACAAGTAAATGGTTTTGGCTCCCTGAATAAACAAGTGCAAACCAGAGATTTTGTCAAACCTTTTCCGTTAAATGCGAAAAGGGAAAGCAACTTATTGATTTCTCAGAAGAAAGAAGACCGACATGTATTTACCCGAACTAATTGAAGGTTGCAATCGATGGCAGAGGTATGGAACATACCGCACATTAGCAAATGAGAAGACAAAACTCCATTCCGTCCTTTTATCAGCTGCGGGAAAAGTTCTTTCCACCGAAGTGTTCATTAATATTGTGGTGAAAGGGAGAGGGAGGGATCCCTGATGGGCGATTTGCTCGCAATCTTGGTAACAGGTTCCTCCTGATAAAGAGAAGGAACTGTGATTTTTGGTCTGGGTGACAGTTTTTTCTTAGCACTTCAATGATCCCAACGAAGCGCATTTGTCCCGGACGGCAACTTTAAGCGAGACTTTAAACAAACTTCTAATTTTATCATTAGGTATTTTGAGTTTTCATACATAGCTACAACTGCAGGCATTAGAAATAATTAAGAACTGTTTTAGTTATATAAATTTGAGAACAAGAAGATAAAGAAGGGAATTCTAAGCCACCTAATAACACATAATGTTAAGGAAGCGGAAGCCTTGTATACATATATACTGATCAAAATTTTCAAGAATATTTGTGTAATCTGGTGAATTTTCAGTTGTAGAACACGAGCTCATGATTTAAAGCCATCTTGATTTCATTTCCAAGTGGCAATGAATTTTCCCCTTTGATGAAATTTTGACAAGGAGAATTTTTCAATTCTCATTAAACAATAAATAGTACTGCATCCGACTCACGTAGAGAAAGCGTTTAATATGCATTATAAAGGTAATTAAATGAATTCCATTTTCTTATGTTCGCACTTTGAACAGGATATCTTCTGTTTTGAGCAATATTTAAGCACCAGAGCCATAGGTTTCCAACACTGGGCAGGGTGATGTGGAAGATTTTTGTAATAGGGATGTCTTTTGCTTAGTGGTCTGGATCACCCTTGTCTCTGCAGATCCAATGATTGTGCAGCATAAACCTAGCCGGTGGAGAGAGGCCAGGACAGGCGCATGTCCTATAATGAACACAATGATTTTTAATTGAAAGAAACTCTGTTAATGTTAATTTGGTGTGCGAATAGGAGGTTTCACGAGTGAATTTGGAGACCACAATGATACTGACATCTTCTACTTTTGTCAGATTTTAGATTAATTATTAGCAAAAATATTTCTTTCGGAAGGTCATTTTAATTTTAATGATTTCATAAAAATTTTAAGAATAAATATATTTGACTACCTATCTTCTGTAATTATTAATTCTCTGTCTTAACCTCCATATTTTGGTTTTCTAAGAATTTGATTCCGATAGAAGTGGAAGAGGAAAACACTTATGAAGTCATATTATATGTAGAAGTACAGTAGAGTGTCCCTACAACGAAGTCTCCCTACAGCGAATTTCTCCCTATAACGAAATTTTTAATCGGAATGTTAAATAACATTCAAAATATTTTCCATATAACGAAATGGTTGTCTCCCTATAACGAATTTTTTCAGATCTTTATCTTTTCGATTTTTGTCATTTTTGAAGAAAGTTGCTAATTTCTGTGCAAACAAATCGCTCACACGTACCTGTTTCTGAAACCACTCGCATTGTTCATTTCACCGATAACGCATAACAATAGAATGCTATGTGAAGGGTAATGCAGTTGTGGGGACCTGGGTTTCTACAGAGGGAGAAACATTTCTACGGGTCAAGATTCAAAGAATAGGGGTGGGAATAGCAAATGGATGTGACAATACGCATTTTATGTTTATCCACACTAGTGCATATTATTCTCGAAATTGGTGAATTGTCTTCACTTTCGAGCATTTTATTTATACAATAAAAATTACTATAATTTTAAAAAATTTGTAATAAATATTACTTCATTTTTAATTGAAAGTCATAATTAAATATTTTTGAACTTATCGAACATACTAAGAGGTTTGTTACATTTACTTAAATAACTGCAAAAATCTCTAATCTCCGTATAACAAATTTTCTCTATAGCGAATTTTTCAACTGGAACCAAGCGATTTCGTTATAGGGAGATTCCACTTTATTAGTATTTATGTTTCATGGAAAGGTTGGTATCACCAATATTATAACATAAGCATAGCGAGAAAATAAAACAACATATTTGCATTAGAAATATTTAATACATTTTTATACTGCCTTTAGTTTTGTTTTAGATGCAGTAAGAAATGATATAAAATACAAATGAAAGAAAGCTGAAAATAGACAAACATATTTTCTATTCTCAGTACAGTTAAATTTTTATTTAACTAATCTAATGATTTTCAGCAAGAAATAATCAAACGATTTGCAAACAGAGCCATTAAAGAAATGCATAATGAATTGGGTAAACAACTAGAATCTATATCGAATGGGATAAAAGATACAGGAATAAGAAGAACATATGACTTCATGGACACACAAAAGGGAAAACAGATTTTTTGGTTTGGTGCCTTGCAAAAGTAGAAAATACGTATCTGATTCTCCTCTAAAATTTTCATTTGAAAAGATTTTACCCATCCATTATCTAAAGACGAAAGTAAGAAAATTAATACAAAGCATATGATGTCTGATATAGCGTATATTGGTCTACTGTTACCTCCATTTTCGAAAGCATTGCATTCGGAACTTGCTGTGAAAATTCTTCACTGTGAGAATTTTATAAATTTCTCTCAACTCCAATAGTTTTCAGTACAAAATTTGGAGTGCTCTGCAATGCATCTGCGGTTCAATTCAAAAATAAGAAAAAAAATATACTCATACCACCCAATACAAGATGAATTAGTTTTGTGTTATTTTGAAATGATGCTAACAAGCAAACTTGCGAGAGGGAAAAAATGCATGATTTGTGAAGAAATTCATGTATATTAAGTTGTGCTGAGGGAAAACAATGTTTAAAAATGCCGTAACATCGAAAGGTTACTTCAAATCTCGAATCGTATTATGCGGAAATTATATTATACAAGCTGATAAAACCGGCGATGTTCGGAATACAAATATTGTCAAGTCTCGCTACTAATCACACTTTAATATTAATAAAACAGTTTTTCTCTGGTTTTTGTTTGTCCACTCCCGTATTGTCTGACCCCTTCGGCCAGCAATTAAACCTTTCTTTTCTCTTTTACTCTGTAATTTGAACCACTTGGCACGAATATAAAAGTCCTCTGTACTCCATTTTTCCCTCCCTATCATTGCAACTGCTATAACAGAAGCTTTTACATATTTTGCGTTTCATTAGCATCATCCTGAGTACCATTCTCTTCTTTTTAGTGTTTCTGGGACTGACCGGAAAAGCACAGCATAGTGTTCTTTCTTCTTCTCCTTAGATCCTCCCTCTTCGGTAGGAACAGGACTCGATAATCTTGAATGATTTTACACACTCGTTAAGACCATATAAAATTTGTAAAATTAAATGAAACATCGCATAGAAAGAGTAATTAACGTCATTGGATTGCGGTGCAAACATATTGAAAGAGGTACATGCTACAAAATAAAAGCGAAAGGAAAAATTCTGCATTTCTGTTAGTATTCAAAGAAAAAAATATTTTTTATCATAACTTTAACAGTGGTGAAAAGATGGGAATGGATGATTTGGCAAAACAACAGTTTGGTTGAAATCTAATTACAATAATAGAAAGCATTGTTACAGATTGTTTTGAAATGAATTTTGAAATGTTTATTAAAATTGGGGAAAACTGAAGTAAATCATTTAAGTTGGGATCATTAAAAATAAAATTGTCTTGTCTTTAAGATGGTGATCATCTTCGTGCAATATATATTTGGGAAAAACTGAGAAAGAAACGCTGAATATTGGCTTACATTTTGCTGCTTAACTAATATCTTAAGAAATAATTCTTTTTAAAAGTTGTGGAATCACAACTGATCTAAAATGGACCTCAGAACGTTCGCCGTTTAGGAAGAATTCTTGTGACAGGTAGACAAGTAAAACAACTTTTTTTCACTCTAGGTCGAGTTTACCGTTTAAGAGGAATTCTTGTGAACAGATAAACCAATAAAACACCTTTGATAGGAATCGGAATAAGTAACCTTGAAAGACTTAAACACACTCATTAGGATAATTTAAACCTTGTGAAATATAATCAAAACATCTGATAGAGAGATTAATTAGCTAACGTATTTGGATTACTCTGCACTATATTAAAAACGTTATATGCTACGTCATAAAACTTGAAGTAAAAAGACTGCCTTGGAATTTATGGCCAAAGAAAGCCGTCTACATTTTCTTATCTTAACTTTAACAGTGTCAAAAGAACGTGAATGATAGATTTGATGAAAGAATAAATTGTCTTAAACTTAATTTTGTAAGAATATTAAGCGCGCATGTTGTTACAAATTGATTTAAAAATTAATTTTAAATGATAATTACAATTACAGAAAAATTATTACCTAATTTAATGGGCATCCTTAAAAAGATAATTTTTGCTCTTTAAGATAGTGTAAAAATAATGTTCGTGTGATAAATATTTCAGAAGTTATTGGAGGAAACACGCCGAAAATCAGCTTATTTTTTGTCATTTAATTAAACATCTTAAGAATTAATTAATTCTGAACGTTGAAAATAGCACAGTTGACTTAGAGATGCACCCAGAATGTCATGTGCAAATTTTATGTCGCTACCGTTCACAGAGTTCTTGTGACCGAAAGACAGACACATGTATTTTCATTTTTTATATTATGGATGAATATTGATGTATTGAGTTCATTGTGCAATTGCATAATGTATTGGTCAATCTTTTTCCATTGATTGAAACTACAACATTTGAAAATATATTCATTAAGCCAGACATTTTGAAACAAACAGAATTATTCCGAGTATTTATGTGATCGATAAGAAAAATTAATAAATTGCATAAATTTTAAATATAAAGATTTGGAATTAAATCTGCTATTGAGTGCGTAAAATGAAAAACGAGAAAAAGATTTTGAAGCAAATGTATTGAGCAAGGAAAAAAATTCTGTGCATTAAGGAAGAAAAATTCTAAGGGGCGATGGTGTCACTAGCCTATAAAAATGGAACTGAATGTCACCATCATATTAATATATGGGAGATAGATTCTATGATTTATGAAAAAAATATATAACATAGAATCTTTTCATGCTTTTATGTAACGGGTATGGCAAGGATCTATTTTTCCTTTTTAGGAGAAAGAATATAAATATGTGTTATAGTAAGAAAAATGTGACATTTTGTAGATACAACATAAATATAAAATAATGCTAGAATGGAATATCTCCATGAATATCAAAATGATGTGAACTGAAATATTGTTGGATTTTCATACAAGAAAAATGGAAATTCTCCTTTTTTCCACTTGAAAATGTGACACTCATTTTTATTTCTCTAATATTCGTCTTTCGTTTTCATTCTCTTCTCGCATATCTTTCACCTTTTATCAGAAGTAAGTCGATAATCTGTCATAATTTATGGAAAGAAAAATATTGTTTAGATTAAAATATAAGTAGTATAGAAATATAACTCTCTCACTGTTGATTTTTTGAAAATCATTCTTTATATGCAAGCTTTTCAAACATGTACAAATACTGTTGAACCAAGCGAATAGTTATTTCTATAGAAAGCTTTATTAGTGTAATAGGATCAACGCTGTAATAGTACAAAATAAACATATTCGTTTGCGACACTCGCTGGGTGCAGCAGGAAATAAGCTTACTTCCTACACGAGAAAACCACGGGATACAAAGTGAGAGGATTAATAACAAATAAATTCACGACAAAAAGTGTTTTGTTCACATATTTTGATTTTAATTAGCTTAATTGCAAGTCAATGTATTGTAGCGGCTGTTGCATTTGATGACTCGTGATATTTCATACACGTAATGCCATGGTATCTTTATGTTTTACTAATTTTGCATTTGTTGTGCGATGCACCACCACATTATTTAATCATTCCCCAATCCAGAATTCCAATGGAATTAAATCAGTAGAACGTGGGTGAGAAATATTGAGAACATTAGATTATTTACTTGATTATAGATACAACATTGAAACAACACATTTTGCATTCAGCTTTCAATAAGTGGACGTGCAACATTTTGCACAAAATTAAGGCACGGCTTTCGTTGCAGCCAGGCATCACAACGTTATGGATCTTGTCACGATATCTAAACGCAGTCATGTCACAAACAATCTAAAAACCATTTGAAGTGATATTTTCATTAAATAAAGTCCCAGGATAAATGTTGATGTGAACCCACACCATCTCAGTCAAATTCAAAAGAATATAATGGAAAAGGTTTGATTTACCTTGGTCTAGCATTCGGATTTTGAATGCTTGGGTTGAGATTAAATTTAAGTTTTTATTTGTTGCTTCAAAGTATGAGTGAAGGCGAACAAGTAACACACACAACATCCATTCTCGCTAGCAAAACCCATCCAAATATGAGTCATTTCTTTATGCCCTCTGACAGCGAATAACGTCTGTGATTGATATTGAGTTTTAAAAAATGAATTATTTTTACAAAGATCTTTCAAAAATCCTGTTTAAGGTCACTTCTCTCAGTCAAGATGCAGCTCGAGCATTATTAAACCCTGAAGCATTCCCAAATGAATGTTCAACGACTAACGTTGCAACATGTTCAATAAAGCGATCATCAATTAACTCTCCATTTTTCTGAATTTGAGGATTTATAGATTCGATTTCTTGAATTTTTTTCCGTTCAGCAATTGTCAGAGACGACGATATCATTCCACTCCAATTTTAACACCTTGTTGAGTCTATACAAATAAGAATGATTTTTTTCCATTCAGCAATTGTCAGAGACGACGCTATCATTCCACTCCAATTTTAACACCTTGTTGAGTCTATACAAATAAGAGTGATTTTTTTTCTTTGAATAATGCATTATGGTAAATTCTTAGAAATTCCCAGAATTTCTTAACAAAAGAGAAAAGTTGGGATCAAGAAGACCCCATGCGTGCTGACGGGTTAAAACTGAGTAATTATTTAATTTAACAGCAGTAACAGGAAACTGTTACTTATTTAAATATATAAGGTAATAACCATAAAACGAGAGAGCAGTTAATTTGCTCTTTCTATTCAGATCATTTTTTATGTGAAGTAGTTTTTAAATCTATAATTGAAAACACGCGGACTGAGAAGAACAGAGTAATTATCTTGAGTTTGTTGGGGAAAAAATTGTAATATCTTTAATTGAATTACCATTAAAGTGTTTTTCAATGATAGCTAGAAGGATTAAGTCATCAGGACCATTGTGATGTGTCTACAAAATACTTTTAAATATGATATTTATTCAAGTAATGAATGCTGTCAGAAGACATTTGTGAGGATGAACAAAATAAATTGATTGAGAAATGGGTTCCCTCAACATATTGCAAAAAAAAATCCATATCAATTATTATTAGCTAAGGATAAAACTGAGGAATGATAATTATGTTACCATTAATGCTCATTTCCTCTCTATGCAATATGTTTTGAAAAGAAATATATTAATTTTACGAAAGACTTAATTTTTTCCATTGAGAAGGAAGTTATATCACTTCTCGAATAATTAAATGCGGAAGAAAGACAGTTCAGAATTTTAATCCTGAGGTTTCGTAGAACGAAGTTAATAAGCTTTTGCAAAAAATTATGTCCTTTTTGTCTTTAATCACCATAAATAAGCTCATTTTAATAAATTCATGAAATAATAAAATTCTCCCGAAGAAATTTTATTCCCATTTTTGCTGTTCGCGCTAATAAATAAGAGATTGCAAGTGATGGAAAAACAAGACTTATGTTAACAGATTAATGAATAAACAATTTTTCATGAGGTAGGAAGATGCAAAAGAAAATTAATCCATTTAACCGAGGTTTCATTCGATTATCCGGAGGCGGATGAATGAGAGAGAGAGTTTGAAGAATTTAAAGGCTACATCCATTATCCGAAATTAATCGCGTTTACATAAACTTGAGCAAAGTAATATTTAATCGACCCAAGCCTTAAGTTAATTACAACACTTTTTGCTTCGTAATTTACGAGGTAGACTCTTTTTCCCTTCGGAAATATAAAAGAATTTTTCCTCGGAGATTAAAGAATCAGAAGCATCAAGTTGCTCTTTCAGGGGATCTGCTTGTTGGGGGGATTATCTCAGAAGAATATGCATCGTGATTTTCTTTTCGATGGACGCTAAATTTTCTTAGTGCACTGTAAGTAAACGACACGCAAAAACTAACTACCAATAGAAGAGATTTAAATCTTCAAAAATAGTAGTGTGCTAAATATTTCTTTTAGGGTTTTTTTTAAAAAGGAAGAAAGTAAAATAAATCCATAAATTTCAATTAGTCAATTTTTCCATGGAATGGCTCCGGAATATATTTATTATTAATCCATTACTAAAATTCTGTAATGAAAAACTAATTAATAAACTAAAACTTACACGATAAATAAAATACTATTGGACGTAATCAAACATCTAAGAACCATCTCTGAATTAGTCATCTTGAGATACATCATTTTTCATGATTTACAACAGAAAGAATTTAAATGATATAATGTTGGAAAGCTAATTATAGCGTTGCAAATGGTTTGTAGCTCTATGCATTGAAAATAATTCAATTTTCTGTAGCTAACATAACTGAAATGACTTACCATAAAAACCCTGAGGTCCATAGCAATGCAGATAATATCCAATTGCAAACTGCTTCTGATTGGACAAAAGCTCCTAGATTTTAAAATATAGATATATTAGACAGATTCGTTAGCAATATGGAGTTTTAATTTGAAAGGAAAAATCGCGTAGGAGAGTTTGAGACCAAAAAAAAATTAAATATTTTAATTTATTTAATTTTTTGAACGTTTAATTTACACTCAACTTATTTTCCGTTTTCTTTCAAAGAAGACCAAAACTTTAAAAAAACATAGACCATTATCTGTACATTTTTGAAACAGCGAAATAACTAATTTTTATTATCTTTCATTATAAATTTAATAATTGTAGTTAATTAAATGTACGTATGTGTATTTGATATAAACAATTAATCTTAAATAATTGTAGTTAATTAAATGTACGTATGTGTATTTGATATAAACAATTCATTTTAAACTTTGTGCCAATCTCATAGGATATGATCAGAATGAAGAATACTGTTACGAAGATGGAATGTCGTCTCCCGTCGATGTTAATCTTACGGTTGGGAGCGAGTTTTACAGGAGTAAGCAAGGGATTACCAGTAGCGGCCAGGCCTGGACCCATGACCTTTGCGACTATTTTGGCAACTTTGGCGACAAATCGAAAGTTTCTGAGGATGCGATTATTTTCTTGATATCTCTATTAGGGGCCGAGATACGGATTTATCCAGATGATTCCATGTGACGTCAAGGCCTGTCGGGAAGACTATAAATAGACCGTGCTCGGATCACAGAGTAGTGTGTTTGACCGACTATCAGTGTTCTATAGCCTTTGGACTTTGATCTACTGGAATCGCCTTTGGAATGCGAACGTCACTGGAATCTCTCCTTGCAGTTTCATCCGCTGAGCGAGCTATTAAGCTGTTAGACGCCGAAAGGTATTGAAAGCTCTGTTGCTGTTCTTATTAGTAAATTGCTGTCTGTTAGTGCATCCAATTTGTGCAAGTGCTGTGTTTTTCCTGTAACAATTGTTCGTGATTTTCGGAGTAGTCGTGAATGAAGCGCCGTTCCTCCGTTAGATGCTTGTTGGACTGTTTTCAGCGTACACACACCAGAACGATTTTTGTAATAATTTTACGATTACTGTCGTGTCTCTCTCGTATTAGGCCTTGCGAAATTGGTCGAATAGTGTTGTGACGTGTCCTTACTGGTCACGACTTAGGTTCAGGATATCTTAGAGAGTGAGAGACAAGGGTTACTTCAAAACACAAGTTTATTAAACACAAAATAAGAAATGAACTGCTGGAAGCTTGAGAAAATGATGGCACAATTTAGAGTAATTCCGATATTGTACCATCTACTGGAAGAGGCACACTGACACTAGTAAAGTCTCTGCGACTATCATTTCAGGTTAGGCACACAAACAACCGATTCCCCGGATCAGACACGTTCTCAGGAACAATGAAATGCAACGGCTATTCTGGCGACGATTCACATCAAGCACACGATGGCGTTACCGGCTGGGTCGTGCAGCGCTGGCAGCTAGTTTACTTGTTTGATACCCTGGAGCTGGAGTTCGACGAAGAACATCAGTGACGATTGCAGAGGAATACTTCCGTGAAAGTACGCAGATCCTCATTCTTGGTGAGGTAAGACGACGAGTTTCGCAGTCACAGAGTTCGTCACGATTTTATCGTTGGCTCAATCCCAACATTGGGTACTGAACATTGATTCATTCGAACAGGACAGCAACGGGGTCAGTCGACATGATTGGCTCAGATATGGTGGTCGCTAGGACTCAAGAAATGAACACACGAGTACAGTAGAAGAAACACAAATGATACAAAACTTAAGAAAACCATAAAATTATCCCACAAATGTGGTCGAGTGAGACGGCAGACACGCGGCTGTCAGTCGGCACACCCCGGAACAGATATGCTGGGAACACTGGATAACTACGCTAATACATCTCTGTGTTCGACCGGCTTCTACTGACCCAAAGGTGAACACCTACTCGAACCACTCAAGAAGTCACCGATTTCCTTCACTCTTCCACAGGCTTATATACCCGAAAGTGACGTGAAGTTCCACTTCGCTTCAGGTCTACCGCGGCGATTTCCCGTACGGCACCCGCTTACGCCGGAAACCAAGCTCACTCGAACCCCACAAACCTCTCGAACCCAACCTGTCAGAGGATGCTAGGTCAACACGCTCCGTAGTTCCGCGACTGATCCATTAGCATGCTTCGAACATAATGTGTTCCGTTACAGTATTAGGGGTATATTCTGGTACCTCCGGTTGGGTTGTCCGTTAACATGCGGAACCCAACCCAACCCAACCCAATTCCCAACACAACCGGGGGTACCAGAATAGACCCTTAGTCTCGATTCCACTGACGATGAATATGAGCGTGATCTTGGAGAACGCTAAATCTTTAATTCTGGCACCGAGGTCACACGCCTCGTAGATGAGTGGAAGTGTGACACTGGAGAGATTACCGGCGGAAGTGTCAAAGTGACGACGGTGTCTGTCCCAAAACAGCCCTTCCCTTGCTTTAAAATGGGATATTAATAAACCTAATGATATTGACAAATATTTACACTCAATAACTCACGCTGAGTTAGAGCAAGAAACGACCAGGAATTCACACCAAATCGTAGAGCACATGATCTGCAGTGGGTTGCCAATTTAATGTGCAAACTAAAATTTTCATATTTTATAACACTAATATTGAATTTTATGAAAGTTGAATATCCTGAATACTCATGTATACTTATAAGTTAAATACATAATTTAAATTACAGTTCGACGATTACTGTTCGAAGTGTCAAGTTTTAAAAAATATCAGTTTGTGCAAGGACCCTCATCATCAAACCTCTCTTAGAGTATACCGAAATTTACCGATAACTTTCACTGCAATGCCGATAACTTTCTGAATGCTAATAGTATTGAACTGGAATTTTTATATATGTTACTTTATATATCTGGCTCTAAAGTTATGAAAAAAAATTACGCTAAATTTCGCACATGCGCTGTAAATAAATATGTACTAAAAATGCTCATATTTCCCCTAATATTCAAGTTTTTTAATTCAAATTTTAATACAATGCTTCTTTGACATATTGTAAAGTATTCTGTAAGTTTCGTACAATTAGGTGGGAAATATTGCCTGTTAGAAGCAAAACACATGAGAAGAATTCGGGATTTTTTAAGAAAACCTTTATATCTTCCCGAATATTTATGAAAAATTTACTAAATTGCATGTAAATATTATGCACATCAAACATAACCATTGACGAAAGTTTCATTATGTCATCAGCTTTTTTGAAACTGGATGAGTCGGTAATATTTTTGTCTTCATCACTTTGTGGTAGGTCCCCTAAATGCTCTCGTGACCGAATCTTCACTGAGTTCAAGCCTAATATTTACATGTTCAAAATTCTAAGAAAATTCATGCAGATTTTCGGGAGATATTTGAAAAAATATGAAAATATTACAGTGTCCGCATTATATTGGAAAGCCCAATGTATCTCCATAGTCCCTTAAGGATTACACTACGGGAATGTTAGGCGGTGTATTGTTACCAGAACGCAGCGGAGGTTTTGAATTAAGCAAGGTATTTTTGTACCATCCATCGTTTCACCCAGCATAATACCTGTTGTCTATAATCTTCTCAAATAGAGATGGAACCATTTAAATAAACCAGCGGGATTGCTGTGCCCTTGATTTTCTAATATTTTTACATAATATGACGAGTTTTGCACTTCGTAGTATAGAGAAAAAGAGTGAGTATTCATTTTTGGCAGGTCTCAAATTTGATACTGGTGTACAGTTTTGGTGACGAAACCTCGATAAACATCCCATTTATGGAGGTAGTTAAGTTTCTGAGTTATTGCATCACTTGCGCACTATTAGATAGATCTACAGACAGTTGACGGATTCCGTCAAAAATTTGATACATATTTACAATTCTGAAGATAAAACCACATGCTAAGTAGCTTCTATCTATTCTATGCACATTCACAGGGATGCGCAAAAACTCATACTTACCTTTGACGAATTTTGTCCAAAAATCGATAGAAATCTACGATTATGGATATAAATAAAGCATACCAAATTTCATACGTCAGCTCATTGTCGATTGAATTTTTTTGGTTCTTGTTGTATGATTAGGATGGCGGACAGATCGATTGACATAACACCAAAACATGTTTTTGTTTGTTACCCCGGAGAGATCTGAATCATGCAGATTCAAGATCAAATTCTTTGAGCATTAGTATGCTTTCTCTTCGCAAACCTTAAAAGCGAGAAAGTAAAAACTGATGTTTGATCTGCAGGATGTTAAACAAGAAGTGTCTCAGATTTATTAATCATAAATTCCTTATATTTTTTTTTGTTATTAAAATAAATTGATATGATACACGCCATACCTATACATTTAATGCATTTATAGAAAATAATGGAAACTACGTTTTAAATGAAAACTCCTTCGCATTTGGAAAAAATCCCTTTCATTCAATTTCGTGAAAGAAGATAACATATGCATATATTCTCATGCTCAGTATATTCTACATTTTATCTGTAAAATATATTTCTGTGGCTTTTTTAACGTGCCATTGCATATGCCGAGTGAAAGGGACATTTCTCTCAATAATGAGGAAATAATTCCCGATGCGAAAGAGAAAAAATCCCTCTCTGCTGCTGTGCAAATATTTTATCCCTTCTATAACAATAGCTAAACGAGGAAGCGCAATTTTGTTTGAATGGGGGAACAAAGATCAGAAAACCGTGAGGAAGAAATAGTACTGAGCCATTTATATTTTTTCTTGAAATCTATTTGCACATAGATTGGTTAAGAATTTTATTTTCAATTGACGGAATTGTTTCCTCTTTACTTTTCTGTCATTCTAATCAATTAGATTTATGTTTCCTAAATCCATTTTTGTACGTTTGTATTTGCTCGAAAATTCCCATTTCTGTCCTTCAGAGAATTAATTCTGCGAAGAACAGAAGCGGTTCCATTTTAATAGAGAGCAACAAAAGAAGAGTAATAGAAAAACCTGCTGGGTTTTTCCCTGAAATAAAGTTCTTTGACAAATTTCTAGCAGAATAATAATGATCTCCTTAGGGAAAACAAAGCATTCTATTTTTCCTGTCTCAGTGTTTGTTAGATGTGAAATTATATGAACGCGTAGAACAAAGACTTTTATGAAAGTAACATTCTCGAAGGACTGACATACGAACTTAATTTTATTTCATCACTACGTAATGATATTGAATTACAAGGTGCGTTCGAAAAGTTCGGTGAATGGTCTCATAAAATAAAGGAAACAAGTATATAAACAAAATACCTTTACTGGCATTCGAAGTAATCACCATTAGCTACAATACACTTTTGTCATCGGTTGTACAGCTGCTGGAAACTGTCAGCAAACGCTTCTTTCGGTATCGCTCGAAGCACCGTTGTCACACGTTGCTGGATCTGCGCAATGTCGGAAAAGCGTAGACCGTTTTCTTACGCTTTTGCAAATGTTCGTGAATAATGTTGCTCACACTGTCTAGGCTTATCTTCAATTCTTCTGCCATCATTCTCAAAGACAGCCGTCGATCATCCGCAAGCATCCTTCGCACTCGTTCGATATTGTCTGGAGTTGTGCTTGTTGGTGGTCGACCCGAACGCTGCTCATCTTTGACATCTTCCTTTCCGTCTCTAAAGCGTTTAAACCACTCTAAAACACACTTTTTACTTACTGCGTCCACACCGTACACTTTCACTAAAATTTCGTGTGTCTCCGTCGCCGTTTTGCCTAATTTGAAGCAAAACTTGAGGTTCACGCGTTGCTCCATTTCGCAGTGACGCGCCTTCTCACACTGGCTCGTTAAATTGGTCGTAGCGCGCACTTCCGCTTAACTATCGTGATTTGGACGCTAGGGGGCACTAGTTTCCATGTCTCTCGATGCGTCTGCGTGAGGGCAGCATCCGAAACGGTGCGGTTATTCTACTATGTGACCATTCACCGAACTTTTATAACACACCTTGTATATCACGATTTATAGCAAATAACCAAACATCGAAGCTTTCTTTCGTTCGATATTCAAATCCATATCAATCGATTCTATATACCGATCGAAGCCATTGGTTTTGCTTGCCCAAATAAATTTAAAACTTTGGGCACTCTTTTCATATAAAAGCCGTTGTCTTGGGTAAATAATTCACAATCATTTACTTTTCTCTTTATTCTAGACTGTAGCTTGTACTGTTTCACATAAATCTCATTAAGTTTTCTCATAAGTCAGAATCAAGTAATAAACTATTTGTTAATTTCTATATATAATTTAAATTCTGCTTGTTTGAATCCGATACTCTTCTTTAACCCTAAGTGAATTCGAATAAAATTCGTATCGCATGTTCCTTAGAACGTAGAAGAATTAACTATGGTATGAAAAAAGCTGCCTACCTGCTGCTCATTAATGTGCTTAGGTAACACTAAGCTTTCAAAGCCGAAGGGTCTGGTATTGGAACTTGTGAGTACTTATTAACATAAACATAAACATTTCTTTATATATTTTTTCATGTACTCGTTTCATTTTACATCTAGGAGTTTCTACGATATTCACCATTGCTTCAGTAAATCCTTATGCATATTATAACAACACACTTAAACTCAAATCTCTTCAGTTTCAAAAATTTTTTTCTTCTTTTAATTCTGACGTAATTAGCCCTGCTTCTCTAAAGACAAACATTTATAACTCATGTATCAGTCTGTCGAAGAAATATAATAAATATGCTCACATTTCAAAGAAATTAATAATTATTTCACATAACGACATTCCCTAAAAGTTTTTTAGTTCTTATATAATAATTAAACGGATGTGTTTTCCGAATTTTGATGTTTCAGAATTTTATGAAGATTATATATTCTGATATTTCTTAGAAACTATAAGCAATAAACAGTTTTATTAAGATTAAATTTTCTCTCAGTACAATCGACTTAACAGATTTCCTGTTCCTGAGCTTAGATCTTCTACTTTTTTACCAGTTCACTAAAATTAGATCTGGGAATTTTTCTCATTTGACGCTGTGTCATATATTTTTAACAATTGTGGATAGAGCAGGTTAAACTACATTCTTCATATATATGATTAATTTTTCTTCTTTTGATGCCTTTGTTACGTAATTGGAATGATATAGCGAATAATTGTTTGGCATTAACTTTATTACAAACTTAAATAACATTAAACACGCTCCTGAAGAGTTTATTTCAGGCATGTAGTATTCTTATTATCTAAATCATCTTATTACAATACAAGAGGATATTCTTTAAAGAGATTCGGATTTGTTTTTAAATAATCTCAGTTCTCATTCGCTGTGGAATTATTCGAAAGAGAGCCTGACATCGCTGCATTTATTAGCAGCTGTTTCTATTACAAATAATTATATATTAAACAAAGAAGTACTCTGCTTTTTTCCGCATACCCTTTCTATTTAGAAGATGTTACTTCTACATTTGAAACAAAATGCTTTATTTTTTCTTTTTAAAAAATTATGCTCACGAATGTTTTCCAGTTATCCTTATCCTCGAGAACGGTCCTTTTTTTATGTAAAGTATTTGCATATGGAATCTATATGATTTAAAACAATATCATTGTATTATTTGAAGGTGCATTTGAGTTTCTTTCACAAACTTTTAAAATATATATTTTAAGAAAAAATATTCTAAGGAGAATAATAGTAATAAGTAAATGGAGAACGATTCGCTTCTTTAAACTTGAAATCTTTACTTGACATTGCTTGTCATCATCTGCGCATTTCATATCTAATAGTGCTATAGTTCAACGTTTCATAAAGTACTATAATTGGTCGATTAAAAATTTTGTTATATAAGGTACACAGCTGTAAGTTCTAGTGAATGTTTCAGCACCGATCACGCTCAATTTTAATTTGTGAAAATCAAACACGTTAAAATTGAATTTTATGTAATAGCAAAGAAGAGAATTTTATTGGAAAAACAGTAAAGTTAAGAAGAAAAACAGATTTCTCAAGGCTATATGTAAATTTTTAAATAGCGATCATGTACAAGCAAGTAACACGGTCATTCGATATTAAAATTAGATAAATTTTATTACCGTTGAAAAAGGAAGTTAAATAATACAATGCGTTATGTAGAATAGAACTTTGACAGCATGTATTGAAATACGAATTATGGAGCATAATTTTTTGTTGCCGCAAGAATTTTGTTCCATATAATTGTTTATCAGTTTAGCAAATCGAAATATGAACTGCTAAAACCCTCAATTTCTAAATTTTGTTGTTCTAAACTCGTTTGTTTCCTCTGAAATATATTTTTATAGTGAAAATAACTTTCATAGTAGAATATACATAAATTAGTTTTTTCATTTCTAAAATATCTTATGTCTGCCATGGCCAGTTTCGTTATGCTGTTAATTTATCAATGAATTAAAAATTTTCTTAAGATTTGCATTTAATTAGATGTCAAATTTAATTTAATTATATATGTTTTGTATAATCCATAAAATTCGGTAGATAAAAAGAGGTAAAATATGTTTGAGACCAGTTATTTATTTCTTAGTTATTCAAAGTTAATCGTGACGAATTCTTATATACCCAAATTTTTTACGTATTTGAAGTATCTTAATTTCTAGCCTTTCTTTTTCTCTACTAAAAAGTTAATATTCACTGACGATTACATCAATTTTGTTAAATAAAATTCTTTTGGAATTTTTTTCGAAATAGTTTTTAAAAATACATGATATAAGATATTTTCGTAATTTTTCTAGAGGGTGACTCTGTCTGGTGGCTGTGTATTGGAGTGGAATCATCAGGGGTTCAAAATTTACTTGAATTGTGTTTCTTTCTATTGTGGTTCACACGACTTCACGATTTTGGGCTGTTTCTAATTAGTTATCTCTCCCTTTATCGAACTACCACAGAAAAATTAAAATTTCGTTCCAAATAACACTCGCAACAGCTACTACCCTTGTCATTGATGATGAATGTTAAAATTATTTAAATCTAATAGATAAAAAAAATAAATGTCTTTTAGCATTCTCATCAGAGAACTAAATTCTTTTTTCGCAAAAGAGACAGGAATCCTGATATATTTTTAAGATTACTTAAACATAGTTTTTATAGTTAATGAAATTTAAATTGCAATGCACACTAAGATCATGTTGTTTCTTGATTATAGAAAATACAACATAGCGTTCAGAATTCTAGATTATTTCATAAATTATGAGGATATTGTTACAAAAGTCTTTCTGTAGGTGTATGGTGTAAACAGTCCAACATACAGGATAATGGAAAATGAAGGTTTATTTACAAATATGCAAGAAAACACGTAGCACAGGTACAGGAAACAATAGTTCTTGCACAGATTACCAATGTAAACAGATAACAATTCACAGGTAACAACAGTTCAGAACTTTGTTATCTAACAACACAAACAGTCAGCAAATAACTAGTAATGACAATAACTGCACTTTCAATAGCGCTCAGCTCACCAGCTTCCTAGCTCGCACTGCGGACGAAGCTCTAAAGTCGTTCCCAATGGATCAACACTACTACCGCTCGGCGTCTAACAGCTTTCTAGCTCTCACAGCGGATAGAACTCCAAAGACGTTCGCGCTCCAAGGTGATCCCAGTTGATCAACATTCACTCCGTCATCCAAGCGCTCTCCTTATATAGTCTCCCGCGGCAGGCCGTGACGTCACATGGAATCTTCTAGTACATTCAAGCGTATCTTCTCTCCTAATAGAGATATAGAGAAGATTCCAGCACCTTTGAGATCCCATATTTCGTCGCCAAATTTTTAGCCAAGTCGCCAAGATAGTCGCCCAGTTTGTCTCCAAGGTCAGGGGACCAGACGTGGCTGCTGCTAGTCATCCCATACTTATCCCTGTAAAACTCTCTTCCCAACCATAAGACTCACATTGCTCGGAAGAGACTGTCCATGTTTGTAACAATATAAAACAAGTGTTGAGTAGACGTTACAAGAAATTGTCTGAATAATGTCTCGATGACACAGAGCTTCATCACAAATCACGTGATAATAATGGTTCAAGGTATCATTAAATTTAAAAGTGAAATTAATTTAATTATTGCGGATGGTGAAAAAGCTGTTGTGTAGGATATTTTCCATTACCTATAGACTGTTGACGCTGATGTATCAAAAGACCGCCAGGATTTAACTATGCAGTCAAAACTAATCTTTCTATTCTCTGATCATCCTATTGGAAGTTTTATTCCCTTGTCCCATTTTACCAACAGGAACGTGAATATTATGAAAGTTTTTAACGTTGGAATACAAGACAAGGTAACGAGGCTTAAAAACATGACACATTTTATCTAAACAATTGTTTTTTAAAAAAGGAAATTTTTCTTCGTTCTCTCCCAAAATCCTTGTCTTCAATGGACATTTTCAGATTTCACCCACCTGTTATCTGACGGTTAAAAGAAACCTGTATTACATTTTAACTCATTATCTGCCATTGACCCTTTTATGGAACCCTTTCTTATCTTTTTATTTTGACCTAAGCAGTCCAATTTTTAGCTTTGATTGTTGTATCTGAATATTGAGCTGACTATTATAAAAGTTACAAATTCAATAAAATTATTTTTCTAATAAAAAATATTTAATTCTAATTAGAAGTTAATCGGTTTAATTAAAAAATTAGAAATAACGTTCTCTTTCATATTTCATTCATGTTATCATATTAGCGTAATTTTTCTTTGAACATTGGAATTATAGAGTTTTGGCATATAATGGGTTGAGCAATAATTCTTGCACAGTCAGCATAATCCTTCTCAATTCAAAGCGCAGGTTAGAGACCTCGAAAGAACACATTTTTCTCACCGTTACCGGATATTTCAAAATTCCAAATCGTGGGATAACACCTTCTGGAATTTTCTGAAAGGGAGTTGTGGTTATCAGCAGTGCCTGCGGAACAAATGTGGGGCCAGCTGCAAAGTTGAGTGGCGGGGCCTTAAAAGAAATTTCGTGCAACAAAATTAAATATTGTATTTTGCTATTTATTACATCGCTTAATTGGTATAATAAGGACTTAAATAATGCATAAAAATCATAAATAATAAAATTATTTTTAGAAAGTTACTTAAAGAATACATAAAAATCATAANNNTATTTTTAGAAAGTTACTTAAAGAATACATAAAAATCATAAATAATAAAATTATTTTTAGAAAGTTAACATTTCAATCGCACAAAAATCATTAGTAAATCAAATAACAAAATGGATTGCTTCATAAACTTATAAAAGGATTCGGTATGTGACTTTTATTCCATATTCTTACATGTTTTATAACAAACTCGCTGATAACATCATCAAGCAGTAAGATTAGTTTATTAGTTAGTTTGGATTCGTTAGATAAAATGTCAAATTATGTTAACCCTTCACTGCATACTGTATCAAATATGATGCATTTATTTTTCATGTTCATGTTGAATAGAAATTTTTTGATCACTAGTACACGTTGCATCAGATTAGAAGCGTCATACGAAGACCTGATGATAATCATTCGTTCCATTTTCCATGAACAGCACAGGTCCAATTGATGAGTCTGTAGTTGTCAGTTACTCAATTACTGATACACCTATTAACATATTTACACAGTTTTTGGCATTTACAAGTAGACTTGCATCTTTGATGGTTTCATGAATTGCTTCTGTAGGTATTTACCATTTGATATTACTTTTAAAATACTTTTTTCTATTATTTTATAAAAAAAAGAAATAGAGATTTGATACGTTCATTAAATTCAATTTAATAATATCACAATTCTATTTTGATTTTTTTTGTATATTTTTCAGTTGCTATATGTGAACTTCCCAGGCAAAAAATATTTCTTTATTTTTATTTCTACTTTTTCTTTATTTTTATTACTTTTTATCAATAATCGTGCATTTAAGGGTTAATCGTTCTTGACTAATGCTATATCTTTAGTATTTTTTTATTATTATTTTCAATCTTGCGAAATATCCTTCAGCAGATACAACAATAATCGGTAAGGTCTATATACAATAATTTTCAGAACAATAACCAAATTTGGATAAAATTCAAATAAACCATCTTTACATAAATATTATAATATTTCAATACTGGAAGGCAAAACTCGACGGCAAAATCTATACAATTAATTTTCATTTTTCAAAATCAGTCAGCGTGAAGGGGCCTTGTGCGCTGGCACAGATCTAGACCTCTTCGGGTCGAACATGGTCAACAGCATTCAACATCACCTCTTAGGAGTTATTATTGACCCGGATGAAGGTAATTTCATTCGAGAGTACCACCACCCTCTACGGTCGTGAAAGAATCTCCTATTTTCATAACGCGGACGGCTAGGAAGTTTTCAAGAATAATAAATCGAGAATCAGACAACCGAACTTCTGATTCACTGATTAAATAGATTTCGCGTGGATGAAAAGCTTATCTTGTTTCATAAGCACCGAATATAAATTTTTGACGTTTTGATAATTGATAAGACAATTTTCTGAATGCGAAATGCAGAAAAGATGTCATCTTATGGGTGAAATTAATCAGTCACACTGAATGAATGATTGATGAGCTCAATTTATCCTAATGATGCAGCGACTGAATACAGAGGTATATTGAGTTTTCTACGAATAATTCTTAATAGGAAATTAAAAGCTCATTTGTTTAAGCCTCAAGTGCTTAAATGGCTTCGATTCGTTTTAGCTGGACATATGCTATATTCTTGAAATTCTTCGATTACATTTGATGGCCCGAATTACTTATACTGTTAATCATTTTGATTGATTACAACCTTCTCACTAAATATATTTATTGGATCGGTTAAGTTTAGTCAGAACTTAGGTTAAATTTAACCAAAATGAGGCCTAGTTCTTTCTTAATGGATCTCTGAACTGGCCAACGTTGGAGGGAAGTCTTTGGAAGCACACAGGTTCAGGAGCCTTTCATCTTCATCATCAGATGGAAATGAATGCTTATTGACATATTAAATGCAATGAGCTTAAATTAAGTTTCATTACAAGATTCATTGCTTATGTGACCTTTCTATTTAAAAACATTTGGGTTCTACCTAGTAGGATAAGAAAAAAATATCCATTTGAACTAGCATCCTACTACATTGTTATGAATCTGTATTTCCAATGCATTTTTGCACATAAATAGCAATGTCCGGAGTTGAAGAACATTGAGTTCAAGAATTCCTTTAACCTACAGCATAATGGCATCCTACTACTCAATCTTTCACGCCAAGTCACATGGAAAAATTCGACAATTTTTGTTAGATTTACTAAACCCACATATTTGATGGGTCTGCAATGCAATTTGATTTCGAGGCTGGGACTTTCCAATCCAGAGAACTTCATAACCCTATATCATACTTCATAACCCTAAATAAAAACATGTATAACGTTTAACTAGACGTTTCAGGAATTTCTATAACATTTTTTATGTGTGTTTATAATGGATATTAAAAACCTTCATTTCCATTGCAAAATATTAGCATAGCAAGCTCCTTGATGTACTTATCATATAAACGTAACCAAAATTTAAAAATACAATTTTTTGTGCTCAAAAAGGATTTTATACAAATTGAGAAAAAAATTATACGGATGTGTTACAAAGAACAACAGTGATCAGTTTTTTAAATATTCGTGTTAATAAATTAACAATTGAACCTTTCTTAATGAGCATTTTCTGTACCAAATATAATTCTGAAATGAGCAACTTTTGTTGTTGCATCCTCAAGCGAGTTAAGATACGAAATACACTTTTTAACGAGACAATATCATCGATCACAAGTGGAAATTTTCATCGATAAGGAAATAACTAAACATTTCATTTACAACAGACATTTATCACTGTAAAATAAATTCGAGTGTCTTCTTTTATTTTGACAGCCCGTAGACTATGTAGAATTTTCTTATCTGTACTATTTGATTTTGCTGTATTATAGGTGGAATTTCTCAAAACTCATTGCTTACTTATTTTTCTTTCAAAAATAAAGACATATTTGGTTAGTGACTTCAGTTTGAAATCATTTCGTTGGATGACAATAATCCCAAATAATTAACATTAATCTTAGCTATTTTAAACATCGTGTAAAGATTTTAAAACTAATTTTTTCTTCTCCATTTTATTGAGCCAGATGATAAATTCAGATTAAATAAAATTTAGATGATAAATTCCCAATTGCTTTGTTCCCAACTAGCTCACACTTTGAAGATTATTCATTTCAGTTTCAGTACCATTAGTGGTTTTCGAAATGCTAATCGCAATATCTAGAAGTGTTTACGAGAACTTGTGGTGTTTTGAAATCTGCTGCAGAGGTATGCTGTCTGAAATCACACGAAGTGTAATTTTTTGTGTGTGCAATCATTTTAAAGAATCCCAAGTAAAGACTCTTCCAACTATGGTATGTATGGAGATATGGGTGGTCAAGTCGTACATCCACATACAGGTTTGCAGTAGCGCGTGATTGCTACGAAACTTAGACTAAAGCAGATGTTAACAATGCTCATGCGTCAACTTAGGCAGAAAATTTAGATGAAAAAACTTTAAGAAATTCACTATCGAAGTAACCGCATTATTCATGTGTGGTTCTGTCCATATAAGCCACAGCTGTTGGATGCTTTTAGCATGATCATTCTATATTTTGACTAAGAATCACGAAAGAATTTTGGGAATTCATTATTTATTCTCTGAAAGCAATTAAATAAAAGATGTGGATTCGTTTGTAAACATTTATAACTACTCATATATTTGTTTAAAGTAGATCAATGTTTTTCCAGTTTATAACCAATCTTGAGGTCACTTGGTGTGAGTCAGCTGTGTAAACAAGTGTCATTTTTGTTAGGAGTATCGATAAAGCTACTGTTAGAAGTTACTCCTCACGAAATTCCTTTGTTCAAACGTCCATAATTCGTTTATCTGACAGAGGAAAAAAATCCACCTGGGAAGCCCTAATAGAATTTCGTGTTTTCTTTAGATCCGCTCATAAAGTACAAACAAAAAATTAAAATGTAATTGTTCTTTCGGTGGCACTTCAAAACGCAGGTGGTTTTGATACCCCGAGTGAAGGACAGTAATGACCAAAGTTGTTTGTTTTTGAAAGACGAAAGAGGATTTTCGGTGAAGAAACAAATTTTTTTCACCGCCTTCTTCAAGGAAGTATTGATCCTAAAAAGAACATCTTAAGATACTTTTGAAGCTTAAAATCGTTCAATAGAGATTCAATTTTTATTCTTGGAAGAAAACACAGCTTAAAATATTTTATGGCTTTAAAATTGCTTAAAACATAACAATAGATTTCATGAAAAGAAGTTAGTTTCAAAGGAATATATTTTAATCCGAAGACAAATTTATTTAAATTCTCTTATGAAGAGAATTATTTACTTTTAATAAAGGGTTTAAAGTTGTTAGTAATAAGGTAAATTTTCAGAAGATAGGTGGATTTCATCCCCGAGTATTTATGCAACGTGACGATGTATTATCCATATTTGATATTATTTGCCACTTTAACGGTACGTGACAATTATTTCAGGTGTGAATTCTTCTGTATCAAATAGAGTCGGATTAAGAGAACAGCATGCTAACCGTTGTTGTTTAGAAGAAACATGACAGGGGATGAGAAGAACAGCATTAAAAAACGAGAGGAGTTAAAACAATTTATTAAGAAATAACTCGCTGTCGTCGTAAAAAAAGAATATAGGGGAGACCACGGCAAGTTTATATACTTTTATTTTTCTATTTTAAGGCTTTAAAATATTTCTCTCACTTACACTAGCAATTAAATAGTTAGACTTTAAAGCATCTAGTTTATATTTTTAAGTACTTTAAATTATTATATTTTTGTAATTATACCATTTTCTCTGCCATAATATGACCTGTGTAAAGTTGCCCCATGACCGAGGCAAGTTTACACACCACCAAAAATGATTAAATAGAAGGTTTTCAGTGATTAAAATGCAATAAATTAAATACAAAGAAGCCTAGTTTATTTCAAAAAGTGCATAATATATTATAAACAATTACGAAGAATACAAATAGTTCTCAAAATCACTCTCACAATTTATACAAATAAAATATTTGGAATTGTCATTGGTAATACAGTCTACATGAGCCCACCTCTTACATTCGGTGAATTGTTGCCTCTTACATTTGTGCATCTGTTCGCCAGATCTTGATTCTTCGTGTGTATTTAAATAGTAAATACACAGACAATTTTCATTGTCATGCTCTTCATCAGAATAAAAGGTTTTCTTCGTTTTTTGTGTCTTTTTAAATTCAACATTTCCCAAATTTTCTTTCAGAACAAGGTTTTTCGTATTTTTGAATTTTTTTTATCCACACTGTTTTTTTTTTTTCATTATTATAACGTGTTCTAGGAATTTACTGACTGAGGCATAGTATGATGGGTTGATGCTACTTTCCTGTTTATTGATTTCTCCTTCTCTATTTGTAAAATATTTTTTGCATATGTATCGGTAAGAATTGACCTTTGGCTTTTTCCCTATCTCTGTTACTTCTCTTATTTTAAAATGGCTTCACATCTTCAGGTGTTCATAATGACTTTGTAATGCAAGTGCCGCTTATGCCAGTTCGAAGAAAAAATGGCGATGGGACAAGTTTACACTCTGTGTAAACGTGTCCCATGAAGTCCACGAAGCTGAAATTCAGCTGCCAAGCCACGAAAATATTTTATTAAAGATCTCCTTCAAAGGTAAACCCCATCTCAAATGTGGACACGAAAGCATTGAGAATGCCAATTATTCAGTGTCATTAATCGAAATTAATAGGGAAATTCCTTTGGTTTGCATCATTAATCAAAATTTTGCAAATAAATTTCCTTAAGGTTTTCTTATTATAAATCATTATTTTTTGCTTATTTTATTTAATATGTTTTCATTAGGATCAGAAAAAATGTTAAAAGAAAAAAAATCCTGAACAGCAAGAGTTTTTACAGTATGTCGCGAGTTTTGAGAATGAGCGAAGAAAGACGCCTATTGTACGAAAACTTAAAAATTCTTCGGGGTCGCTGGCCACCAGATATTGGACCCGCATTTATTTGTACTAACGGATATCGGATATAATGAAAGTGATTGAAAATTAATACTTGTGTCATGTAGTTGCAAAAGTGATCATCTCCATTTTTTCACAAATGTGTTTTTTCAAAGATTTCTATATTATCTCTTCTTCCACTTAGTAACCCGAAAATGCTTAAAATCTGGCTTTATCCATATTTAAAATGAGTCCAAAAATCAAGGTGCGCTGCAGAACTAACCATCTCTACTAATGGGTGCAGATTCGAAACCGGCCATCTCCATATCCACCAGACAGCGCAGCTGTGGTTTCGTGAAACCTTGCAAAACGCAGGCTTACAGCTGATAATGTGGACGCTGCGATAAGTTCGAGTTTGGTTTTCCTGAATTATTGCACTTTTGACTAAGATGAAGAAAAATGTTGAAGTTCTTCCACATCAGATATGGTACCGTAAAATGGATCCCTCTTGGTGAAAGCGAGAGATGGTAAAATAGCAGCGGTAGTTTCTATTCATAATAATTAATTTATTTATGTATAAAAGTGTGTGTGGAAGACGACTGTAAGACTGGATGGTGTTAAAGACCAGGGAAATGTTCGTTGTGCCTTCAGAAAAGAGAGGAGGATACCGAAGTTCAGCGACATTTGAGCCAAAAGAGGAGGCTGTTATCTCTTTCATAAATACATTCAAGTGAATTGAATTTCACTACTGACGGAATACGACTCGAGTGAGAAATTATCCCAGTAGTTAACTAAGCAACAAAAAAATAAATTCCGGTACCCAAGAACCAAACTATCCATTGAACACCAGGGCTAATATTGGTTTTGGTTCGCCTTGTGTTGATGTTTCTTTTAAATGCTTGGAAATAAATGAGAAAATCTAAGCAGCTAAGATTGGTGCGACAAGGCAAGACAAGACATTGGTAAGACAAGCAGACATTTATAATTGAATCCACAATACATAAATAGAGAACTGTGGCTTTTTTCTCTGTGAAGAGAAAGGAGGGAGGAACCACTTACCTTACGCTTTGACTGCTGCCGAAATTCTTTGTCCAGTCGACGTATTATGGCACATAGTTGAACTTATATAACTTCGCCATCGTGCACGTCTCATCGAAATACTCCTTGAGAAACAATAACGAATTCATATACACATGAGGGGACATAAATTCCAAAAGACCTTGAATGAAATTTCATCAGCTTTGTTTAACTGGTTGTAGAATACCGACATCGCAAATGTTGATGTCCTCAGATGTATGGCTGATGGATGTGGAGTTCGAAGCAAAATCACCACACTGATGTTTATGCTTCAGTGTTGTTAGCTAAGCATGCTCCAGGCACCCAAAGAAGATGGAACTCCCAATCCAGTGCATTCTTTTATTCCCCAGACGGCGTGCTTGCACGAATTGAGATGAAAATGAAAGAAATTGAGTTCGTTGATAAGCCAAGTCAACATGAAGAAATTCTTTCAGAAAGCGGGACAATTTTCGAGCTAGGGAGAGATTATCTCGATTGTAATTGGAAGAAAATGGGCAGCAATTTCATAAAACAAACTTCAAGATGGTATTTCGAATTCTTCATGACAACGAGTTCTTTTCATATCGAAACAAAATAATAAAATATTTGTGAAAGGAGAGCTCTTTCATAGATTTTTGGCAGACGAGAAAAAAATCAGTTGTGAAGACAGAGAAAATATCATGACTAATAAATTAAGAATTGTGATTCCAAGCTTCATGGTGAACCCTCTAAAACTTTATGCTTTACAAAATTACTACGATACATTTTAACCGGATTGAGAGAGTGTCGACAAGTATGTTTTCTACACATACATTTTACAATCAAAAGCTCAAGGACAAAAGGAATGGGACGGAAATACTCAGGAAGACGCAGATATTATTTTGGGCGACCTTGGAGAAAATGTGTCCTTCAGTATCTGAATTTTTTATGATTAAATCGATTTTTATGGTAAAAATATGTAACCCCTTATTTAAAAAATAGTATGTGAAAATTATTATTTCTTGTATAATCTATGCAATGTGGCGCATTTATTTAGATTTCAGATTGTTGCAAAACTGGCCATATCCAAAATGAGCTGCGAAACAGGCAAAACAAAACTTTAAATAAATCTTCCCCATCTTCTTGCCTCATTGCCATAAATTGCATACTGAATCACAATGCCCAAGTGCCTAGAATGCCATGCAGTCTTTTTTTAAATCTCACTTTTGTTAGATGTGACAGAAAATCCACTTTTCTGAAGAATTTTTCTGTTTTGCAGATGGCCGGTTTTGTAGCTGCACCACTCACTTAATTGTTACTGTCTATCATTTTTCATAAAATACTAATAAAATTATTTCACAGTTGAAAGTTTCCTATTTTCAGTCTGCAAAGTTACTCTAAACTGCCGAGGGTTGAAATCGCCAAAGAAAAGGAGAAGTCTAGACAGCAGACGCTTAAATGTACCTTTCAGTCGTCCGGTTACTTGCAGGTAATTTACTTTCCTTTTATCGAAAATTGTTACAATAAATTAACCTCCTTTCTGACTAAATGCGTGTGATATTTCACTTTCATCTTTAAACTTGTGTCTCGGATGGAAAATAGTTATTTTTTCTTGTTAAAATTAAGGCAATCTCAAGGTATTTGAAAGATTTCTTGCGATGCCTTGTTTATATGTTTTATATTGATTTTAAAATTTAAAGCCTTGTGGGCAATTGCTTAGGTATCACTGAAATTTTTAAAATATTTCATGATTATAAATCGAATTTAACTAATATATGATTTAGTAATAGTATGACTGGCTCATATTTTTCAAAGCGATTGAAAAGTGGCTGTTCAGCTAGAGCGATCGGTCTATTTAGGCAATTGTTTATGTCTTTGTGAAAACCAAAGTAATGCTTAGCATGGTCATGCTATATGAACAGAAACAATTTCTAGTGTGGAGAAACTAGATTAATAGAACAGAATACTTCTCAACTTTCTTGCTTACTGGAAAGTTCTACTATTAGAAACTAGAATAATCGATTTCTAACGAACTTCCAATCGATTTTTCAAATATATTCCTGGCAATCCAATATATTCCAGGGTACTGAGAAATAACGCAGTCATATTCTTTTTAGCACATTCCGGAACACTTTTTTACTGCGCCGTTCAAATTTTGTTGTTATATTAATGTTGTCCATGGTGTTTGGAAGCGATCTACTGATTTGGTTTCAAATCTAATTTTAGAGGATACGCCGTGAATTGATCCCCGGTCCTACTTCAACAAATCATCATTTTGCACATTCTATTTGCCCCTAATAAATAAACTGGAAGACATATACGATCTTGCAGTTGTTTTCTTCATTGTCGGAGATGATTGTTCCGTCAAATTATCCAACAACATACCTTCAGACGGGCGCTGGTTTTAAAATAGATACAGGCCCTGTCGGAGAGAGCAATAAAAACCCAGTTTTATGGGCCTGGAACACTCGCCTTTTCCGCCATTACACTCCCTCACAAAGCGATGGTGCGCTTTCTGCATTGGTCAGTTGTTTACCATTGCAAACCAAAGTGACCACTCGCATGTTTTGGATTCGAGAATTCTTTCTCAGCTCAAATACAGTGTTAATATTCTTATTTTACAATTGGTTTATCCAAAACAGAATGCAGTATCATCCCAGACATTTTACGTGAATAGTTATTTCTCTTTAAAAGCAGTATTTCCCCGAGTTATACCTGCTTGGTTTCAAGTACATATTAAGCCTAAGCGTTAGATTGCCTTGACTCATTATAGAGTGAAGACACGTGGTTCAAGTAATTCGATTTTTTATTATTAATATATGAATAGTTTGTTTACCTTATTTTTCGTTTGTTCTTCTTGTATTTGTGTGCACGTGTGTTAAAGTGTTTTTCCGAATGTTATTTGCAGAACATGTTTCTTGTTCTGTAACAATTGTATTAAATTCCGATTATCTTATAACTCGGCAAATATAGCTAATAAAAAATTTCTCTTAAGTTCTCACACGAATGTTAGGGATGAAAATGTGTCCTGTTTTTTTTTACTATCCATTTTTAAAATAAATGTATAAAAAGCATTCATTAAATAGCTTAGAATCAATAATTTCATTATTTTTGATAATTTCAACTGCTACTTAATATAAGTAGGAATTATTGTCATATTTCATAAAATTATCGCATATGTTTTTGTATTATTATATGATTCTTTAAAATTCTCTTTTATAATTTATAGAGAATTATAAGTTAGAATTTATGAAATACAAATTCTTAAATATTAGAGCTATTATTGATCAAATGTTAAAATTACAATTTAAATCAGTTATTAAAAGTGTGAAAATAATTTATGATGTCCTTTAGACTAATGTCAATAAGTGTTTTGAATTTCCAGTGCGAGCAGATAGATGTTTTTTTTTATTTTGAAAAAGTGCATTGTTTGGATAAATTTTTTAGAAAAAAATTATTTATATTTCAGGCCAAAATAAATAAATAAATAAAATGGGAAAACGGACCTACGATAAATAACGTTAGGTCATTTTAATTGTAATCATGAAAACAAATTATGTATATTGATTGAAGTACTTTATATTTTGTAATACAAAAAGAAACAAAAAAGCATAAAAAAAGTTGAGAGGCATAGTCCAATCACACCTCCTCTGGTGCTTTTTGGGAAACTGATTTTTATTTCTTTATTTATTTATAATCACTTGATACGTGGCTCTGGCAATTTCACATTGAAGTAATGACGTTCCCAAATGTTTCGCTTTGCTATGGGAATGGCAGATATTATGCTATTGCTTAAGAAACGTTTCAAAAATAATTTTGCTAAAAGAATTATTATTACTTTATTATTACTTAAATGGTTTTAAAATTATTCTCTATTATAAATTTTTCATGTTAAATGCAAACATTTCAAACTGAAAACATATATTTCCGAAAACATTTTATATGTTTATTATTTTGAAATCTCTTTAGAACGATTAAATTAATATCATCAATACATGTGGATTCCAGCATTATTAGTTAGTCATAAACTGAGAACAATTTTACATAATTTAGAAAGAAAAAAGAAGGAGAAAGAACGTAAACAACTTGTTAAACTTACAGAACCTATCGCTTAATCATTCTCCCTTTTCAGCTGCTCCAAGTACATCGAATGAATGCTCGCCATGGTAGATAGACATTGTAATTCCTGTCCTCCTTGGCATCCAATATGAGCGTGGGAGAAAACCATCCTCTGTTTATATATGCTTCTGGAATACAGCATATTTATTAATATTCACTCTTTATTGCAAGTTTTCAAGCTAGTGAAGTAAATCTTCTTCTAATTATGCAGCCACTAATATAATTTTTTCATTATCACAGGGAGATTTTTGTCTTCCGAATAAAAGACAAGCTAAAACGCGTCTAAACAATCTTTACAACTTTTCAAGATAGAGTATGTTCATCTTTAACTACCATAAGTAAATGATGAGGCTCACTGAAGTTTAATTCAAAATAAAATAATGCGGCAGAACTTCACGCAAATACTATTTTTTGATATTCCAATATGACAAAGTATGTTATTTCTAGGAAAAAGTTGGGTAAACCGAGTAGCTAAGGTTCCAATGCCTGTTGGAGCTAAACTATTCGACTCGGGGATTGTCAAACTTTATTAAAATATTCATTGTTTATCGGTGTTCATTATATCTTTCCAGAATAGACATAGTTTCATTACTTTTTTATAATTGATTTTGTATATAAACCAGCGGGAGTGGTCTGCCCTAAACTTTCTCATATACTTTCTAAGTGGAGATTCGTCAAAATCTCGAGTTCGAATTTCTTTTGACGATTACAATACTTTCTCTCTGTATACTTCGTATACGAAAAAGTGAAACAAACCTGGAATCAAATATCTGTTGCCACGCTTCAAAAAATATTGCTTTGAAGCAGGTGCGATAAAATAGGCAATGCAATGAATACTAAAGCGAAAATTCTGCTTTGGAATTGAATTCCCAAGAAAACAATTTATACTACCACAACCGTAACAATTGCAAAAACGCGTGAATAAAAGATTTTCTGAAATAATGAGATCGGTTTGAATTTTATTTACAACAATAAAAAAATTGTTACAATTCATGTTTGAAAACATTATTTATTGTTGTAAATAAAATTTACAACAATAACAGATTGCTACCAGTACTTTGCGCATGAGAATCGGATTAAAAGAAATTGAATGTGCAATTTGAACGCCACTTTTTGACGGATTTGGCCCAGAATTTAATACGGGCCTACATTCATGACGATAAAACCGTGTACCAAATTTTATCCACCTAGCTATTCAAGTTTTTGAGTTATAGTGTTCACATGACAGCGGACATACAGATAGACAGACTTCCCGTTGACGGTATTTGTCCAAAATTTGATAGAAACCTATAAATTATGTTTAAAGACCACATACGAAATTTCATCCCCGTAGCTCTAATAGTTTTCGAGTTATCGTGTTCACAGTCAGACAGACATAATTCCAAAATTGTGTTTGTTCGGACTCAGGGAGGCCTAAAACGTGGAGATCCGTCAAAATCTCGAGTTCGAATTTTTTGACGATTACAATGCTTTCTCTTTGTATAATTCGTGTACGAGAAAGAAACCAGTGGGAGTGGCCTCCCCTAAACTTTCTCGTATACTGCTCAAAAATTTGTCATTTCCCCTCCCCTTGCGTGGATAAAAAAAATCGAACCTACTGTAATCCAGAATGCAACCAATATCAGAAGGTTTTTCATTGCAGATTATAGTGATTGTAAAATATTTAAGTGAAGAATCATATTAAAAGAGATGCCTATGTATTAAAACTTAGCAATATTTATTTTCCATCACACTCCAGGAAGATCCGCTATTATACGAGCGAGCGAAAGCAAAACAGGAGATAAAACACATCAATCACAAACTCCGTCTCAAGGACGTAATCCTCCCGCTTGGTACCAGGGATAGCTAAGTAGGCATGCGCGTGGAGATGGTTTTGAAACGAAGGCTTAATAAGTATGCGATTATACAAACCGACAGACAGTCAACCCGTTGACGGATTTGGCCCAAAATTTTATACGGACCTACATTCATGATGATAAAACTGTGTACCAAATTTTATCGATCTGGCTTTTCAAGTTTTTGAGTTATAGCGTTCGCATGACCTCGAACATACAGACAGACAGACTTCCCGTGGGCGGATTTTGCCCAAAAGTTGATAGAAACCTACAAATTATGTTTCAAGTTTACATACCAAATTTCATCCCTTTATCTCTAATAGTTTTCGAGTTATCGTGTTCACAGACACACACACAGACAGACATAATTCCAAAATTGTGTTTTTCGGACTCAGGAAGGTCTAAAACGTGGAGATTCGTCAAAATCTCGAGTTCGAATTTTTTGACGATTACAATACTTTCTCTTTGTATACTTCGTATACGAGAAAGTAAAAAGTCAAACCACGCGGTTTTATCCCACTAACGGGATAAAACCGGGTAAGCATGTTAACTTTATGGGAAATTAAGAAAATTAGATTTTCAGTGCAAAAGTAGTAGACATTTTTAATTTATATGAGTTAAGAATATTAGCTACAAAATTCACAAGCAAAGGAATTTTCTTCTTCCTCCGCGACACTGCAGCTTTCGTTGGCCCATCTAAGACTGTTTCCACATTGGTTTAACCCTTCTTATTGATTGAAATTTGAAAATACGTCATTAAAATCGCAACAATCAGCGTTGGATGTGTTTCCACATTGGTTTAACCCTTCTCATTTATTTAAATTTGAAAATACGTCATTAAAATCTCAACAATCAGCGTCTGCTGTGTTTCTACATTGGTTTAACCCTTCTCATTTATTTAAATTTGAAAATACGTCATTAAAATCTCAACAATCATCCTCTACTGTGTTTCCATTGACTTCATAGGAAAAATCATCAATACTGACTGCCCGGGTCTTACGCCTCTTGGAGTACCCGGTTTCACTTCGAGTGCAGAGGTTATAGAAAACGAAATAGAACCGCACAATTATTGGAGTAAATCCTTATTGTTTGACAGGGTGTGAATCCTTATTAAACGTATAATAAGCTGGGCTAAATATAGTTTTTATAACTGTAATGATTATTAAGTAAGGACAGTGTAAAAATAAACGAACATTATAGAGTTGACGTCCGAAAACAAACGATTACAGATGCCTTGAATTCAATAGTAACAACATGCCTCTATGACTTCTCCCTTTTCTAGGCTAGAAGAATTTAATTCAGTATCCATCAGCTAGAAAAGAGATCTAATAGGGTCAAAATCAAGGGTACCAGATTTTACCCCACTCTCCTCCTCTAAAATATTTAATATATAAAGAATTGTAAACTGTTTATCGAATGCACAATGATCGATATCCTGCAAATTAATGTACTAACTTACTTACAATAATGCCTAAACATTTTGGAGGACTTGCTTACTGCTTTTTGCTGAAGATAAACAGATGTAATAATTTTTTAGAAAGGTTTTAATGGCATGCCTTTTGATCCTCCACTAATTCTTGGCACAGTTGGTCTTACTGATATTGGAAAAGAGACGCTTTATTAAGTGAAATATTGCCTCGAAACTCCAGAAATGGGAGAGCCGTAAGCACAGACTTCCCTTCAATCATATCTTCTTTAGTGTGATTGTCCATAGTGGAATTATGTATAAATTTTTCTCCCTGCTGTTTTCCGTTCAAATGTTCACAAAAAATATATTTGAAACGAAAAGGTCAAGTATCCGTATTTTACATTAATGTGGGAAAAGCATTTTCACGGTAAAAATTATGACACTATTTCTAGATTTTTTTTACTTCACTGCCAGCTATTATTTCATCTCTGAGGTTTACTTTTCTTCTTTTTTTCCTTACAGAAATAACAGAATAACGATATTTTTATACGTCATATGATTCGTGTGGAGCAGTTTCTTTTTCTTTTTCTTTAATGGTTGTAGTAAATTTTCGAAACTAAGAAATACTTCTCATAATGAATGCTTTTCAATTACCTTCTAAGTTAGATTTCTTTCAACTCTACTTTTATGAAAGGGGAAGGCATCAAAAGTTTTTCTTTTTTTTTTGTTTAACTTTCAATAAATGGAATATAGAAAATCTTGAATCGAAAATAGCTTTGCTTGTACTTGTTAAACTGTGCAATACATGATTTTCGTAGAATATTGGTATTTAAATTAAGTAACGCATTTTAGAAAAATAGGCATCAAATTTAACTATATTATTTTTTGCAGTGAATTGTACCAAAAAATTATACATACAAATGAATACAGTTAAAAATAATTCTGAATGACAATTATTATTATTTTGAATCGAATAAACACGTATATTAATTTAATTTAAACGTGTATATTTATATTTATATTCATTTAAATAGTCTGTTAAAAATTACAGATATCTGTAATTTGTTTTCAATCATAATTATCTAGGTTTCAATTAATAGCCAACTTTGTCCATTTTAAAACTGCATCACTTTTTTAAGCCAGCAGATGTATTCTCAAGATATGACAATGTCGGCAGAAAAGATGTTTTTCTTGTATTAACTATTCGGTGCTCTTTTATTGTGTGATATAGGAAGAAATTTACCACTATCTACTACTTGCCACTGAATGACAAATAAAGCTTAATCTAAATCGTAATAGAGCAATATCAAAATGCAAATTTGAATTATTATATTTAAATGAGCTTTTAATATTATGCTTATTCAATTCCTACTATTAGTTCACACTCTTCCTATATATATTTATTTATATATCTTGTTCAAATTTTCAATTGTTAATAAAAAAACTTTTTATTCATCCCCTCAAGTTCAAATACATTTTTTAAAACTTGTAGTGGATGACACTTGATGTTAATACAGTTTTTTCAAATATTAATTCATTAATGAAATTTAATTAATTAATTTTAGTTTTATATGGGAGAAAGCATATGCCGCCTTGAGTCGTTTGGTTCGAATTTTTCTCAATAAATGGAGCTAGGTTTGCCAGCTTTTAGACCTAATATCCTTTCTTTTCTGGTATGTTCACGAAGGCGTCATTTTTTCATGTATTTTTGTCAGTAACGAAGCGTGTAGATCGCTGACCAAAGTAGGAATTGACTTAATTTTTTTTTATATTACTTGTTTTAATAAACAGTTTCACACATCAAATCTCTGTCTTTCTCTTTCAGATCACCTCGAGTAGAAAAATGAAGCTCGTGAAATGGAAAACGTATAAAGATGTTATAAGGTAATTTTAACGATTATTAAAATTGTAAGTAACCATTTTATCATCGATTTTATTTCCCCCAACGAAGACAATATTTTTTGTCCTTCGTAATTGATGAGCAAGCCCGTCGCTAATGAAAACAGAGAAATAAATATCATGGAAAGAAACAAAAAGTACATAAAGAATGACACATGGACTCTTGACTTGATTATGAAAGATGAGAATTGTGAATGTTTTCTTATATTTTTTCTGTCTGAAACACTACTTTTAGGACATCATTTACTGAAATAAAGAGTGACTATGATTCAGGTGATTTCCTGTCAAACAGTAAACTTGAGAAAGCAACTATCATTTGTCTTTTCTAAGCACAGAGCAAACTTTAAGTGAAGAAAATTGATGAAGCGTACAATTCAGCGAAAATAAGTTGCTTATCTTCCATTTGGCGTTAAATGAAAAAGAATTGCTTTAAATATGAAAACAGTCGACTTTTTTAGAAGACTCTACCTCCTGTAGTCATGTATTTCTCATAATGAAAACTGCCATTTTTTACTGAGTCAAGTCGATTTGAGAAAAAGAAGGCTGTAAAAAATAAGTGGATTTAAATAAATTCCTAAAACGTCATAAAATGTTTGTGCTGTGAGTCGAATCATATTTCAAAATAAAAAAATATAAATTTCTTTTTTTTGGCCAACTGGTTTGCAAGCCCTACATTATACTATCCAGCAACACAAATCAATGAGATGAAGACTTGTTCATCCTTTAAATAACATATTTATTTGAACAATTTGAAGGTTATCGATGGAAGTACAAGATAAAAAACAGAGGCATATCTTTAATGGGAATTCCTTAACCATGAAAAAATATATTTTACTAGTAACACGTTATTATACAGAATGCGGATACTAATTTGCCTTCGAGTTTGGTGCATGAATTTACTTCACCTGCTTTCCTTAATTTTATGTTTAGTGCTCCTTTAAACATTATCGCATTTAATAGGGAGTTGGGTAAACTTGAATGCATTTTAAACTGCCCAATTTGAATTCTAATTTTTTTCCCAGAAGATGCATTCTCTCCTAATTGCTTAGAGTAGAGGGTGAGAAATAACAGCTGTTTCCACCGATTCCGAAAATAGCAGTAAAAAAATACTGAGCTAATCATCGAATATCTTTTTTTCTTTCATCCAATGAAACTTTGTTGTTTTCTTAAAGCTATTAAAAGTCTCGAACTGAATTTTTTTTGGCCAGAGTTTTGTTTATTTGTCATTATTATAGAAAGCATCTTCTCTGAAAACTCGGAAGCTGAGAAACACGCATTCTCTGACATCCTCTCTCATCACAAACCTACGCAAACTCATTTCTTTGTATTTGTATCTAATCTTTCTTATTTTATGAAAGCGCCATATACTGCACAGAATTGTGTCGATGAAAACTAAACTGTAAAATGCATTTTAAGCAAAGGGCGTAAGCAGTATTTCAAGAGGAAATGATCGTGAATAGCGAAAGGATTTTGTTTCCCAATAAAATCATTACCAACCCTTATGGCTGATAAAGGCGCCAAACGAGTAGATGGAGTGAATGATATGGCTGCTATGCCCGCCTGTCAGCTAGTGTGATAAGACATGGCATGTCCGAGGAACAATAATCGGCGGAAGATGGCTATGGTTTCTATCTTTGTGTTATTAACCCTCTGAGCGACTGGCTATTTTGATGTACTAGCTTTAAAGTCTTAAAAGTTTGCTTCCAATGTGAATAATTGAATCTTTATTGTGTCTAATAAAGTCTCTAAAATCTTAAGAATATTTTAAGAAATGTTACACACGAACATGGATTATCTGCCTTTGAACTCAATATGAGAAACGGAAAAATACGTGTAAAAGTCTTAGAGGTTAATAAGCTGTATAAAGAAACTGGTAGACTAATGCGCTCTTTAGAACGAATTCCGCGAATGAATAGGACTGGCTGCTGGATATTTCTGATTTCCCATCAAGCGGAACAGAAATGTGGTCCAGTTTTCCCTGAAAGACCTAAGCAAGCGAAACTACTACGTTACCTGCACTGTTAAGTTAGTCTTCCATCTCAGATTCCTATTCATCCCTTCGAACAATACAAGATGCCACACTTCTCCTTTATCATGAGTCTTAGTCATAAAACTCAGCTAAATACGCTTCACAAATTGAAATTCCAATCACGATTACAAATGACGAATGACATAAATAATGTTCCCATTGCGGAACTATTCCATTCTTTATCGAATCTCCCTGTAGAAAGTTTTACTACCGGTCCTATTGCGTTATCTCTTATTAATCCTGCTAGTCCTGCTAGTGTGGTGCGCGAGTTTTGAAAGGGAGTACCAGCTCAAGTGTTGCTCTAGACATCTGACCGCGGTTCAGAATTACGAGGTCCGTCTGAAAAACCCCTGTGTTGCTTCATCCATGTTAACCCTCTCACACCGAGCGAGGCGGTCTAAAAATCCCACCTTAACAGCGACGAAGGCCGGTCTGAGGCGGTTGGCTTCTTTTGAGGGGAGGTGAGGTTCTGAGATCGCTTAGGAGATAAGCGCGGTAGGAGGTCCGATTATCCTTGCCAACCACAGCCCATTTCCGTGCGCTGTAAGGGAAGGTTATAGCAGCGGGTGCTGGTGGGGGAAAATGACCACCCGGGTTGGAAGAGTCCAATTCATGTCGCTTCCTCCCAAAAACTGCCGGTTTTAAAGGGGCTAGAAGAAAAAAGTCGCCTCGGGATTAAAGAGTTGATATAACTAAACTAACTAATTAAACATATTCTGGGCTTAATGTTGGTCAATAAAGAAAGACAGATACCCCCATGCACGGTAAAAGAAATGCCTCAGTCTTTTTTCTAATTTGAACGTGAGAAAGCCCTTTCCCTTTTGTCTAACAGAATAATCGTTTCGACAAATGTTTTGGGATGTCCTTCAACTGTTAACTTAAGTTAATCATTAACCCTTCGACTACCGAATTTTTAAAAATTACTAATTAGATGCAAAGTTCGCAAACATGATCAAATACGTTTGAACGAAGCGAATTTGATTTATGCGCAATTCTTTATTATCATAATACGATTCAACTCTGTAATAGCTCTAAGTAAACACAATAGCTTGCGAAAATCGTAAGATGCAGCAGAAAACTAACTCACTTCCAATTCTCGGAAATCGCGGAATAAGCAGTCAAAGGGTTAAAATAGTTTTAGCCTTCCATAGGAGAGCACCTCGAGTTCACGGATGTCTATGTCTGTCAATTTGAGTCATATTTACTCTCTGTTATCGGGTAAGGAAATCCTCCGCTCTTTAGCGCATGGGCAAGTTGGGTTTGATTTCACTAAAATAAAAGTGAAATCAAAGCTATTTACTTCTTATGAAGCAATATATATGTTACCGGCAATGTATGAAATGCCGGCATTCTATAGAATACCTAGGCATTTTATAGAATGCCGGGCGTTTTTAGGCAAAGTATGAAATATGAGATTTATTATATACTTTTCCTAGGCATTGTATATAATACCTAGGCATCCTATAGAATGACAAATGCTATTTAGGCAAAGTATGAAAAAAGTTCATAATAAGGCTATTATTTAAAATTCGTGCATTCCTCAAAAATACAAATGTTATTTTAAAAAAATAATAAAAGAGTACCAATAAAAAATCTTTTATTCAAAATACGTAAAGCAAACTGAAAGTTTTCATATCAAAGTTTATGCCTTTCTTATTAAAGAAAACAAAATAAATTGTGAATCTACTTATTACATCAAGGAAGCAAATAATTTAATTTTGAATTGCATTTAACTTTATTTCTTTTATAATCAAATCGGCGATTTATTTCATACTTTGCCGGTTTGGCATTTGGCATTCTATAGAATACCTAGGAAATGTGTGAAATATAAATCGTTTCATACATTGCCGGCTAGTTTTAGGCATTATATACAATGCCTAGGCATTCTATAGAATGCCGGATTTGAAACTTCGCCGGTAACATATACAAATATTACAACAGTTTCGAATAAAAACAAAGTAGTGCGATTCAAAAAGGAAAATAAATATTAAATTAGAAATAAACAGCTTTACAGAAAAACGCACCAAACAAGGACTGCTGAAAAATTCTTTACTTACTCGACCCTCTATGGAGTAAAATTGAGCGAAAGTGATAATTCTGAAAAGAGCCGTATCTATAAATATCTATGGAAAAGTAGAAGTCTCTGTTTTATTTTTATGATGTTCCTTATCAACTTGTTTCGACTTTAAAACCTGAGTACTTTAATTCGTGAAGATTCTTTATTTTCTTTATGACATTTTCTACTGAAAAAAATTGACAGGAGATTTATTAAGTTTGAAAAATGATCGCAGCGTTTGAAATATTGCTTGCCTTAATGCTGATGATCGCGTACATTCAGATATTATTACCTAAGATACACTTTACCAACAAAACTTTTCAAATGTCGATTATTATATTCTTCACAAATTCTGTTTGAAAGTTTATGTTTCTGACAGAAACAGTTTAACATTTCGGAATCGTTTCACCGTTTAACATCAAGTTACAAAATTAGACGATGCCCTTCTTCATACAACGCAGGCAATAATGAACTCATGACCATTTTAGATCTGAAGTCAGGTTCTTTTTGCGTTCCTATTTCTGCTTTGTTTCTGTTGCTGTAACGGTGGGAGCTCCATTGTATTTCGTATCCGGGTTCGCAGCACAGTAAGTTACTACAAGATATATGTATTTCAGTATGAAATAAATAAGCTTCATGAACTAAACTAATTAAATTTAATTAACATTATTGAATCCCTTTACAGTAATTAAAAATTTTAAGAAGCAGTCATGTTTCCTGCTGCGTACAACCAGTCTACAAGCAACACGTTTAAACGTGTCTTAGATCAAGCTTTTCTTTTGTAAACAAGCATGGAGGGAGAGAGGCAGCGCCATCTGGTGGATAATTATATTTGTCACATTGCTTCTAAAATATAAGGCAGTACAGTAGTTTCTTCGGCTTCCAAATCATTCTTAAAGCTGAAATGCTATAAATCAATAAGTTTTTCCGTAAAAATAGTTTACAGTAGCTTCATTAATTGTCCACATTGGCAACTTTGAGTTTTTGGTTAAGTAGAGTAGGAAAGCATTTATACTGAAATTTATCTAACCCTTCATTGCATGACTTTTTAAATTTCAAAATTAAAAAGTTTTTTCGCGTATAACAACAGAAAAATACAAAAAAATATCAAATTAGAATTGTGTTATTTTGAAATTGAATTTAATGAACGTATCAAATATAAATATTTCTTTTTTATAAAACAATAAAAAAGTATTTTGAAAGTAGTATCAAAGGATAATTACCTGTAGAAGCAATTGATAAAACCATCTAAGATGCAAAACTCCTTTTAAATGATGAAACTGGTTAAATATGTCAATAGGTGTATCAGAAATTGAATAGCTGACTACCACAGACTCATCAATAGGACCAGTGCTGGCTATGGAAAATGGAACGAATGATTATTATCAGGTCTTTTTATGATTCTTCTAATCTGATACAACGTGCACGAATGGACAAAAGGTTTCTATTCATTATTCACATGAAAAATTATATATCAAATTTGATACTGTATGCAGTGAAGGATTAAGATAAATAATTCTAGAAAGCATTTATTATTTTTAGCATACTCAATTCACTGTTTAAAGTGTAAATTTAAGTTCAAAAGAATTCAAAATATAATTTTTAACTCTTATTTATTTGCTTAACTTCATTTTAAGCGAATGAACTTAATTATTATTTCTAACCAATGTATATTCATAATTAATTAAAACGGCAAAAGACACCAAATCAGAACTGAATTAGTTATATTAATAGATATTTGAGTCAAATATGCGCATCACGAGGCCTACAATACATATTGTTACGAAAAATAATCGCCCGGTGTGTGTGCGGTGAATGGGATCCAATAAGTCGGATAATGAAAAATGTCGCTTTATTCCATGAATATTCCATAAAACACGAAGCACAAGTAGCAAAAATACCAGCACTAGCATAAATTAACAACACAATCAGGCAACAAAGCACCAATTAAATAAATCAAACAGCAATAACAGCTGATTAACTCGCATTATGAACAAAACTCCAAAGAGATTAACTAGTGTGAGCACCTCGGGTATATATAGCTTTTCGGCAGGGCGTGGCATCACAAGGACTTTTCTAGAAGAATCTTAAGATATCGGTTCCTAAGAGATATAAGGCCATAATTTTTGCATTTTTAGAATCTTCATTTTTGTCGCCAATTGTTTGTCTTGAATAAGAAAAAGAATCTTATTAAATCTCTCTCTTTGCTACTATGAGACTAACATTGCAGGAAACGGCACTATAGATCAGTAACTATATTTAAGTTGCTAACAAAGAATGATGAGGATTGAAAATTTTAAGGAATCAAAGTTTAAGTTAAGAATTGAAGGAAAACTTCGTAGCTTAAATTTATTTTTAAAATATCATTACCAATATATGACCAAGTTAAAGCAATTTAATTTAAGCTAATTCTTCGTTAAAAGGAGCCGAAAAATGACAGCTTAACCGAGTTCCTTACACGCTACATAAAAAAATCTTGTTTAGCTGTTACTGCATCATGTGAAAACATAGAAGGACTTTTCTTCGAAGTTTCAAATTGTTTGTGAAATACGTATGCAAATGTTAAATTTGCGGAAGACAAATTTTTCCGATAAATACCGAATAGGTACCGAATCATATGCCAATGATACAATCGAGACGCTGTGAATTCAGATGGCAGAATTCAGTTCAGATAAGTTAAAGATCGGAAATAGTACAAATATATTCTAGACAGCTTTAAGTGGACATACGACTCTTAAACCTGGAAAAAATGGTGGAAAACTGTCAAATTCGATACATTATATTTCTGAAACAATGCAATTCGAATGCTAACTTTTTTTCTAGAAAAATATCAGTTTTCTTTGTCTTATAGTACACACATTTTCAAACCTTCATATTGGCATTTATTTATTTCAGAAAGTAATAAATATGGGTGTAATTTTGGAGAAGAAATGAGATAGTCACCTTGCACGCATAATTACGGATAAAATATTTGTCCAAACACAATATTTTGGGTATCTAAGTAATCCAAACAGTCTGTTTAAGAAACTGAACCAAAATTTATTAACATTTAAACTTAATTTCTGTTTTATATACTAATTTTTAAAAAAAGTTAAAATTTCAACTTTCCTAACCCCCCAAAAAACTTTTTTATTGGAAATATGTACAAAAATGTGGTTCAATTTGTAGAAAATAGCAAAATACATATTCTGTAAATATTTTATGTGAAAATATTCAATAGTTCTTGAGCTATCGCGCAATAAAAAAAACACATTTTAAGATATAGCGCTTTTAGGATATGGCCATATTCAATGTTTACGTTGAAGAGCTGATACATTTTTCTTCATAACTTTCATAATTATGGCAATTTTACGGATCAACGGATTGTTTTAAATTAATCAGAAAAGTCAGGGAAATATATATATGTGGGTGTCAGGGATGGCCGACTGAAAACAACTTCTTTAAATGAAAAGATTTAATGATGGATTAAAATGACAGTTAGATGACCAATACGGATGAAATGATTAAATATGTACAGATGATTAACACAAAGTCATTATAGTTGCCGAGTCACACACATTCCCTTCGTCACAATCGTCTTCTTGGAGCAAGCGTCATTGTCAACATCGCGTCTCGATGTTAGAGCGCTAGTACTGAGTTCTGCTTAGATTCGCTAGAGGCGCCACGCAATTGGCGGGAATGACGAGAGCTGCCGTCAGTCTGGCACTATATATATATATATATATATATATATTTCAAAAAATCGAAATTTTTCGCGATTTAACAGTCGTATGTCCCCTTAAACTTTCTATAAAATCTGTATACGCTATTAATTCCATGCGCTAAAGTACTTTCTGTCATGATCCTTTACGGCTTGCATCATCCTAACTGCGTAAAAGGAAAAATGTCGTTGTAAGAGCTCGTATATGACATTGTAAAAAAAGTAATCCATTCACAAACATATCATTCACTATTCTAAGTTTCTTGGAAATATTCTATTCCCGTGATTTCCCCAAGTCATTAACGTTGTTTATTTTCATTGACCATGGGGATATCTTCCGAGAAATCCAGCCTCATTCAGAAGATTTCACTGTTTGTCCATCTCGGCGTTCTGTGTGAAATGGATCGAAAAGTCACTGCTTATCGTCGCTCCATCTACCTCCAGGGGATGAAGTCCTTAAATCCGCGATGAGAGCCCGGGAGGAAAAGAAGTATCTCCTGCAATTTTTAAGAACTGCGATTTGGAATGCAAATACACTCGATTTAGAATTTACTAAAGGACATGCAAAAGCTAGAAATGAAGTCTTTAAGGGTGGAACACTTGTATGTACATTTGTTCGTGATATATATGTTTTTTATCTCTGATGCATACGTCTCATCACCACATTTTGATCGCAGGGGCATTGCTTTTTATAGCATTTCAGATGATGTTTTTCAGATTCGTACAAGAGTAAAAAATAAACCAACCATCTTAAAATCACTTCAAACAAATGACTATCGGAATGAGCATGAGATGGTGTCCAAAATTGTTAGCGCAAAATGATGATGAATTTCATCATCAAAAGAAATTGCTCAGAATAATTTACGGATACTTACTGTCTAATTTAAATTATAAAGAAAATTCTTATAAAAGAGAAGAGGAGGATATAAAAATGCTTCAAGGTTGTTTCCTTTTATATCTTGCTGAGTTACCTCTGACCACCAAAATTATACTTGTAAAAGAAAACGATCAAAATAATGATAATGAAAACGTTGTTTCTAAATAAATATAAAGATTTAGTTCTCTACTAGTTTAAAATTGTACCTGCTAGCTCGACTGGTAAAAAATTTATATCTAATTTATCCCTAAATTGAAGTATATTTACATTACATTTCATTTGCATTAAAGGATAATATACCTTTGAGTATATTGTTGCGTCCCATATCATCACAGAGGCTCCACCAGATTGAAATGTCCCCTGTTGACAAACAGGTGCTATGGATTAATGATGTCGTCTCCATACGCGTACACGTGCATCTGTCCGATACAATTGGAAACGAGACTCGTCAGACCATTCAACGTGCTTCCAGTCACCAACAGTACAATGGTAGTGTTGTCGGGCCCAGGAGAAGAGTAAAGCCTTGTGCCGTGCGGTCACCAATGGTACACGAGTGGGCCTTCAGCTCTGAGAGCCCATATTAATGACGGTCCGTTGAACAGTTCGCACGCTGACACTTGTAGATGCCCCATCATTGAAATCCGCGGCAATATGAGGAAGTGTTGCCGTCTATCTCGTTTAAGGATTCGCGCCTGACGTCAATGGTCCAATCTTGACGTCAATGGTTCTTTCAAGGTCTTTTTCCGGCCTCACCGATGGCGGAAATTTGATGTTTTATCGGATACCAGATATTCACGGTACACTCGTGAAATGGTTGTACATGCAAATCTAAATTTCATCGCTACTTCGGAGATGCTATGTCTCATCTCTCGTGCGCCGATTATAACGTCACGTTCAAAGTCACTTAAATCTTGATAACCTGCCATTGCAGAAGCAGGAACCAATCTAATACATTTGTCAGGCATCTGTTATCTTATATAGGCGTTGCCGACCGCATCGGGTTGCGATGATTGGTTGCATACCCCCGTGCAAACGCACGCCTGTGCCAGTTTTTCTGGTTCTCCAGTGTAGATTTTACTGTGTTTGAATAATACGTCGACTTACTCAAACTCACACACACTGTTACACAATTCTTTAATTTTCCTCTCCCGATTTTTATTTTTATTTCGTTAAAATCTCATAAAAATCCATAATGTAGTAGTGAAAGCAAATAGCAAGCATACAAAGTGAATTTTTCCATTCTTTTTCGAAAATGAATCGGAAGCAAAACGAGAAAGTGACCAGGTCGCTCGTGTAATAGAAGTAATTAATCACGCCAGACATTAACATCTCGCCGCTGAACAAGCAACACCACGTATCTCAAAATATCAAATTTTCGAATAGGAATTAAAAAACTGAATTTTTCGCAACCAATTACGATTATTTCTGAATTTGTTTCACATATAGAAGGAACATGCGGTCTCATGTTCCTGCCAGATGTTAAAAAATTCAGAAATATTAGTGATTCGTGGCGAAGTATTTTTTCTTACAATTTGAAATTGTGAAAAATTAAGTATGGTGGTGTTACTTGTTAAACAAAGATTTGTAAGTTTGATAGTAATGATAAGAATGAGAATTAGAGTCATAGAAAAAAGAGTTGGCTGTCGATGAGCTTATGGGAATACATGAGCAAACCACTACCCTAGAAGCCGACATTTCAGACTCAGAATCAACAGAAACGCAAACGAAAATTGCGAGCTTTACCAAAGGACTTTGCTCAGATGAAAAATGAATAGATATTTTGGTTGAAACAGACTCTAATTAGGAGCAACAATGCGAGGAATAAAAAAGAACACATTAGATTGCTGTGAAGAAAGTTTAAGTGAGAAATAAGAGTATTTGTGCAAACTGAAGGATTTATTAGATTTCGTATAGCCATTCATATCAGAATAAATCCATCTGGCGTAAAACCTTCATTTTTAATATGCGTTTTTTTCGATATATATGAAAACTTCACTCTTTAATAAATCCGTTTCTCCCTAACCGTTGCTTAGTATTTTAATAATTAAAATTCGAATGCTTTTATATGCAAAGCTAAGATTCATCTCACTCTCTTTGCGGCGGTTCCACTAATCTCGTAGCTTCTGAGAGTTATTATATTTAATTAATTAAATCCAAAGTTTAAAGCAAACGAATAAAATTATTAACTGTTCTGTAATTTTATGCAATGTTAATAACTTTGTGCGGAGAAATTAAATTTACTTTTCCATGCACACACACGTTCTGTCCCGAATCTTAGCTAAAGAAACAAAAGAATTTTCTCTTTTTTTTCATTTCAATTCATTATTTCTTTTCTATTAGGGCTTTCATTAACAATGTGAGCCAAATTAATTATCTGAAGACAAATTGTCTTTCTTAATGAGAAAACTGTCGTGGAAAATGGAATTCCATTTCAGATGACATCAATCAGTTTCTGATATAAAGAAAACTTTTTTTCCTGATGTAATGAAATAAAACTGATTAATTGATGAGTAATTTCCTTTGTCTTTACTCCCTTCTTTGGGAAAGAATTGAATACGAGGTATATGGTACGAGACATTCTAATTATTTGCTTATAACAAAAAGTGGAAACTAGAGAAAATTTGCGAAATTGATTTGAGAATAACATTACACAAATATTTTTTAACAAATAGCAATCCATATTGGCAGGAAAAAATTCTAGAATCGGAAATTATCAAAGAAACTTTTTTCTGAGAATTTATTCGACAAAAAACTAATATGTATTAAAGTTTCAACCCCAAGTTTGAATATCTTTCAATTTTAATGTGTTTTTTTTATCCATCTCAGTAATTATTGAATTATGGTTAGATGTTTAAAATTAATATTATTTAAATTGACTAAAAATTATTGATATTAAATTGATTATGATGCTATTATTGAATAATTTTAATGCCAAAATAGTTGCAAAGGTTATTCACCAATCTTGTGAGAAAGATTACCCCCCCTCCGGCCAAGGCCGTGCAGGAAAAAAGTGATACATCTTACTTCAGATTGGACAATACTTATTTTACAATCTTTTTCTTTTAGAGACGGGAAACAGCAGTTTCACTGAACGACGATAATAAGTCTAATTCTTTAATAAGCAGTTAGTGAAGAAGCCTTCGTAATGAGACACGAAAATCGGCATTATTTATCAAATATTTTAAACTTATTGATTGCCATTCACTAGGCCAGTTTTTTCTGTATGAGGTCCAAATTTCTCACTCTTTAATTACGGGAAGATCACCAATCTTGTATGGCAATTTTCTTCCACGGTTTTTCTCCTGGGATCTCTGCCCAATCGTTTAAATTCCCAAGTCTAAACCTTAAAAATGTAGAATGCAAAGGGGATACTTTGACATTTACTGGGTATTCTTTCGTAACCATTTTTTTACAACTCTTTATAAGAAGTTTTTAAATTTCGTTGCATTAAAGTTCTATTTAAAGGGCTGAATGGCCGGGTCAGTGAATAATTGGTTGTCGAAAAAAGGCATGACGCGTTGCAGCAACAAGTGGAAACTGTTCATTTTTGGAAGTACTGCAATCATTCACATTTACGTCATTATTATGTCATTAAACCGCTGACATTTCTTATGTGGTTCGAAAATAATGGAGAGATTGCATTGATTTTTTGACCTATTGAGGATGAAAAATCAAACTGCTTACGTCCACCTTATTTTACTTTTTTACCGCTGTAATGGAAAGATTGTGTATTATTCTGTTGAAATTTGCAATGGGATAATAAGGATGACGATGTTTTTCCAAACTAAAGATGATTCACGATACTTCGTGCGGTTTATTTTAAAATGCGAATATTTTTATCTGACGTACATTTATGTTTTTGTTTAAGAACGTACCCCCAAGAAGTACAGTATAGTCTCTCGTGGGCGGTACCCATTTAATGGGAACTATCACAGCAACCGCCTTTTCGAAGGGAAATTAAATTTAACTTTCGGCATATAAAATAAGAAAATATATAATGGATTAATAAATACCGCAAAATTATCGCAAGTAAAGCCGTGTTCCGATTCTTTGGCAACAACCATGTAAGCGAGGGGAAGTTCGAATTCACTATCATCAAACTATAAAATTCTTCGCTTCCATGTCATAATATGCATGTTTATCTCCAAATAGAATTGGATTTTGTTTCATAGAAATATCAAATTACGGGCCTGTGCTATAATTTCAAATAATCCGTAAGTTTTTCGATAGTAATCACTTAGTTTAGATTAGTTAAATTAATATCCCGTTCTGAAGCAACTATAGGGCTTTTCGGACGGTACTCGTAATTTTGAACCGCTGCCAGATGTCGGGGACGCACCAGAGCTTCCACCCCTTCCCAAACTTCCGCACCACACCAGCGGGAGGATATTTGGCTGCGTATGATTTAACGTACAGTAGGTCCAAATACACGGTGGATTTTCATTGGAATTGGGAACCCTCCAACCCCGAAGCCGAGACCTCATAACTCGGCCACCCCGGCCCTGATAATATTTATGTATTTGCGGACCATAAATCGAAACATCTTGTTGGTTCTTCTTCGTATGAATCATTTTCTACAGATAGGCAGTTATAGAAACGGTTTCAAAACACGAAATTTGATTCGATTCGGATGCAATTATCCTAAAAAAGTTCTTTTATGACATGAGCGAGATTTCGTTTCTGTCGGTTAAGAGATATTTTACTTTGTTTAAGAATATCTTTTCCAAATAGTAAGAATAGTCCAAGATTTTTAGAATAGAAGACTTTTTTTCGGCATCAAACGTACCTCGGCACTTCGACAATGTTTCATGATTTTTACAAACATCTCTTCTTTTCTCCTTCCTTTAGAGGAATTATGATCCAGTCCGTTATATAGTTAGTTAAAGATTTGAAATCTACGCCTATATTATTGTTGGATCGCTAGATGGAGCTGCTTGGAAATGCGAACACCACTGATAGTTGCTTCGTAAGAAGGTAATTGATTTCGAAAAATATTCCTGCGCATAAACTTAAACAATTTTCCATTGTTAGGATTTTTAAAATCCAAAGGAAAATTAATTCGAATAACGTGCTTTTAATGTTATCCCCTATTCCCGACTACAGTCTTTGGGTAATTGATATGGATTTCCTTAAAATACTGATGAGAAGAAAATGAATCTCCCAGAGCATGACTAATAAATGCAGGGCAAACATGCTATAGAAATAATTAAAAGAAATTCTATCAATATTTTTTGTTTTCATTTTCCCCTGAATTAGAAATAAGGGAAAACAAGTTTATTTTATTTCATAAATTTCAACAGGCGTAGAATTTACTTCTGTAATCCGCAAAAATGCTGCTTTTAAACCCTACGTAGACAAGACTATTCAAGTTATTACTCGATTCGTGTTTGGTTATTATTTTTCAAATTTTCAGCAAGTCAGAATAGCCCAAGTGTTGCTTGTGAAAGGTATGTAAATATAACTTGAGATAAATTCAATTCAGCAAATCAGTGAGTCAGGAAAAATAGAGCTCATTTTAACTTTCTGATCAACGTATAATAATTTTTTCTCATATAATAATAATAATTTAGGGGAGGAAATTACAGGTAGGTGCAGGTCTCCTTGAAGAGCCTAGTTTCCAAATTAAAATTCGCATTTATCTGTTTGGTTACATCAGCAATCTTTGACGCTAACGTAAATTTTAAATATTTCCCGGAACTTTTCAGAACTTCATTGTACAAAGCACTCTTAGTTTAACTTATAAAAATTAAAATAAAATGTAGCGCTCATGTATTTTGCCCAAAAATCCGGATATAAATTATCCGTACTCCCACAATTTAGAGGCTAATCAAATATTTAAATGACAAAATTATCATATGTTCTTGAAGTTGAGTTTACCTTGAGCGCTGATTAAATTACTCTTTAACTGAGGCAGAAAAGTGTAATGGATTATGCATTATGGAAGAGACATTTTTAACTGATTGATACTTTCCTGAACCAATAATTGAGAAATTTTTAAACTAAAAATGGTCTGAACGGGATCATTTGCTTTAATACACTTCGAAAAACTGCCTAAACCCGACAGAGTCAGAAAACTTAATGACCCTTGAGCAAACAGAAAGGGGTTGGGGAAGGGCTGCCACCTGTCATGCAAGGGATATTCGATCATAATGTGCCAAGTTAAATTTGAAAGTGATTGGAAATTTAAAATTTAATCACCTAAGGCGGCATGTAATATTTTCCCTAATGATGAAACGACTGCGGTTAAAAAACACCTTGAACCGCGCAACTATCGATCTTTGCATTACGGTAGGAGGTACTTACGAAATTCTCTTTAAAGGTCGAAAAATAAATGGAAACATCGTTGCCCTTTCACTTAAGCTATTATTTCCGGATAAGTGTCTTTCCTTGTGTTAATAAGACCACGCAGGCTTTCAAAAGAAGCCATTTATCAACAAGTCTTTGGGATCAAGATTTAATTCCGGGCCCCTCAGGGTTTTCTCCATGTTACAAGACGCAATTACGGTTCTCTGATTGATGATGGAAGCACTCCATGGAGAGGGCTTGATTAATGTCTAATTGGCTGAGAGTGCGGTTTTACCACTGGAGTAAGGTGATTCGGAACTTTTGTAGATTAGGTTATTAATGGATATTTTGTGTAAAGGTATAAGTAGATTATTCTTGCCTTTCACTTTAATGCTTTATTGATTTTGGTACTCGCAGCAGCAGAATTTCTCGTTTTGAAAAATGTTTTAGCTTAACCCAGGGGATCGCAGGTTGCATTCGTTAACTCCACAACAGTAAGCAGATACCGAAGGTGTAGTCCGTATTTTTACGCAAAAACTTTGTTTTGCAATATTTTAAAATTTATACTTGAGTGTGAGGAAAAAAATAAAATGCGGCAATAATTTCTACACTAAATATAGCTGTACTTTCACAATTGATGACCATTTGGGTGTGTAACAAAACCAGAGAGATAAAATCGTTACACCTTGAGTAGGTAATGCATTGTAGTCAATTTTTTGTTTGCGAACACTGCTCAATGATCTGAGCCGAAACAAAATTGGTATTCATTGCGCTTTTTACAATCGCTACTTTTTACGTTAAAACAATCATTTTGCTAGTAAAAAATTACTTAATTTTACCCTTACGTATTCTGTAGTGAAATAATTCAGGTTCTTTCTTACATCAATGTATAACTATTTTTTTATTTTATTAATTACCTATTACCATCGTCGTTCTTTGAACTCGCGCCAAATTAAGATATTAGAAATGTAGTTCTTATCAATTTGCAAAATAGGATGTAAGGAGTGCAGCAAAAGATTGGGCCAGTACTTCGAGATGGAGCAGAAATGCAATGATTTTAAAAGTAATAGCGAATAACGGTTGTAGTCTTATCTTAAGAAGCATAGCTTCTGTATGGTTAAATTTACATTTTTCCTTCGCTTCTTCACGTAAGCTACTTCGCATCCTTTTCTGTTTTCAGCTAAGAAATAGAGAGAGTAAAGTGGAAAAGTGTTAGCGAAAATGTTGCACAATAGCTGGCTATTTCTTGTTTTATCTTTCAATTGATTTAAACTATAAATTGCGATATGTATCTATTCAGATTCGAAGCATACAGGTAGTCATAAATTATTGGACCTACTTCAACACTGAATAAAAAAACTAATAATGTTACAACTACGTTTTATTTTAAATAAAAGCGCATTTTTAAAAGTTTTTTTTCTGATAGGTAACGCGTCATAACGGCGGTCTAGGTGGTCGTAAATTATTGGACATCTCCCATTTTTGAAAGCCATTTTCTGCTTAACTATTAAAGCTAGAAGGAAATAAAAGCATGCATTTGTAAGGAATATTACGCTCTTTAATTTGTTTTACCAATTGTAATTCAAAAACTGAGTAGTTTTCGAGATATTTAAGAAAAACTGAAAAAGAAAGCCAGAAAACGCCCATCGGTTTCTGCTGATCGGTAGTTATTGCTGTGAAAATCTTTCGCTGTAGCAAATTTAGAACTTCGTAACGATACGTCATGTTATCTGCAAAAAAATATATTATTTGCTCTCTCATTTCAAAAGAAAACGCAGTTGTAACATTAACAGTTTTTTTTATTAATTTTTGAAATGAGTTCAATAATTTATGACCACCCTCTATAATAATCCTATAGTTAAGATGAAGTTTTTTTCAATTGCAAGGAGTTTAGTCTTGTGTTAAGGTATGTGACTACCCCAAAATCCTCGTTTTGGTGAAAGTTTTCGAATTTTTTTATGTGTTCATTTTATAGCCCATACATTTAGGATTCCAAAACTGCTTCAGTTTTGTTTTTACGATAATTAGAAGCGAAATTATAGTATAATTAATAAACCGGAAATGGTCGTTTAAAGAGACGTGAAAATGTAAACAATTAGTTTGAACGACTATTTTGTGACTTTTAAGCAATATAAATGCCCAAATCTTTTTTAAAATATAGATCTACGTTTCCTTTATTTATTTTTTATTAATTTTATTTGCATCTGGCAGCTGTTTTTGTATTCAAGTTTGTGTTACTGAACGGCAATACTATTATCGTTTGCAGTTTGTTTACACTGTTATTGTAAAAGCGTTATTCTTGTTTACTGGCTATTTCTCGATATTTTTAGTGTCAACTCTTTTATTTATCTTATTTTAAGTTTAATTTATTTATTAATCACTTCAAAATGCCAAAAGCTAGGTCTAAAAAGTTTAAAAAGCGTAGCTTTCATGGAAACAGGCACAGAAATTCTGTCCCCAAGAATAATGTGTCTACTGCAAGTGCAACAAAATTGAACACTTTGGAAAGTTCTGATGGGCTAGAATATGACTTTCAGGAGTTAAAAGGAAACAGAATAATTGATATCCAAACTTTACTTGGAGTATTTTCGATTCTTTCTTGTCCAAAATGTTTTGCAACTGGATTGAAACTGACTGAAGATTCTAAAGAAGGACTTTGCTCAAACTTTGCTATAGTTTGCAAATGTGGATTTATGGCTGGATTTACATCAACTCCCAAAGAGAATAAAAAGTGTTTTTTAAATACTTTGTTGGTATTTGGCTTGAGATTAATGGGCAGAGGATTTTCTGCTGGGATGTGTGAAATTGTTATGTACTTTAAATTTGCCATATGTTTGCAAGAAAACATTCAGAATTCATGAACTCAAACTGTTGGAAGCAGTGAAGTATAGTTGTGAAGAAAATATGAAAGCTGCATCAAAAGAAGTGCAAAATTTAAAAAAAAACACAACTTGTGGTGTTTCTGTTGATGGCCCGTGGCAACGGAGAGGCCATATGTCACTAAATGGCTGTGTCTCAGCTATTTCCATCGACACTGGGAAAATATTGGATTTGGAAGTTATGACGCAATATTGTAAAATGTGTGAAATGAACATCAAATGCGACCATGAATGTTCCAACTACAAAGGTTCATCTGGAAATATGGAATCTGTTGGAGCTTTCAGAATTTTTGAAAGATCCGTAATGAAACGAGAATTACAATACACTGAATACTACGGAGATGGTGATTCCAAGGCCTTTTTGAAAGTGAAGGATATCTATGGGGAGGACACAGTTACAAAGCTCGAATGTATAGGACATGTACAAAAAAGAGTAGGCTCACGGCTTAGGAAATTTAAAAAAAAAAACCAAAGGACTCGGTGGAAAAGGTAAATTAACCGATAAATTTATCGACAAACTTCAAAATTATTACGGCATTGCTATCCGCAGCAATGCTGGAAGTATCGAAAAGATGCAGTCTGCAGTAATAGCTGCTTTCTTTCACTGCTGTTCTAGCAATCGAAACCTCATGCATGGGTAGTGTCCAGATGGGAAAGACAGTTGGTGTCGATATAAGCGAGCTTTATCCGACAAAAGACAATATTTGGAAAAATCACCAGGTCTCCCTAATTCTGTCATGAAAGTGATAAAAACAACTTGTCTAGAACAGTGTGACAAAAACTTGCTAAAAAAATGCCTGCATGGTATGACACAGAACAATAATGAAAGTTTCAACAACGTCTTGTGGACTATTTTACCGAAAGAAACATTTGTTCAGCAGAAAACTTTGTTTTAAGGTTCATATATTGCAGTTTTATTGTTTAATTCAGGATATTTAGGACTGTTACCTATTTTCAATTACTTAAAAATACCAATTGTTCCACTGACACTAAAAAAATATATGGGAATCGACAAAGAGAGAGTTATGAAATCGAAACGTCAATCGTTACCTTCCACAAAACTCTCCAGAAAAAAGCAAAAAGCTAAAAAAAAATCAAAATTAGTTAAAAATGAAGTTAAAGAGGGTTTGACATATAAATATGTTGAATTTTAAGAATGCAAAGTGGGTAGAAAATGTTTTGTGCTGTATTAAAATCTTTAAATGTGTTTTCTGAGAAACTGTGTTTTTCAGTATTTGACTTTACGCTAAACATCACAACAAAAATTCTTTTTAAGATATTGAATTGAAATTTTGAGAAAATGTTTTAATCAGTTCTATCTGTGTTATGAACTAGAATCTAACCCCTATCTACATATTTATTTATTTTATTGCCTTTTTTGTAAAACGAAACGTTAGTTTTTTTTTTTTAATGAGTTTTGGCACAAAATTTGGAATATATCAAAAACTTTCAAAAATTTTGCATATCTTTTAGTTCATAACACAGATAAAGATGTTATTAATGTACTGTATAAATATTATTGAAATATATTTATAGGAATTTTTATTAGAAGGTTTGCCGTAACTGTAATTTTTTACTAAAATTTTACTAAAAATTATCAATATTTCCAAAGTCAAAAATAATTTCATAGAAATTACATTTAAATTCATAGTTTTATGTTCCATTTTAATTAGAAACATATTTCTTTAATTGAAAATTCAAATATTTAAAAAAAAGTGCTCCGAAGGTAGTCACATACCTTAAATTTTTTTTCGTTAACAGAAATAGAAGAAATCAAATTGTATCAGAATGAAAAATCTTGGAAAAATGTACATTCTTATCAGTTTTATACAAGTAAGAAGAAAAAAGGAAACTGTTTTACAGAAATACGGAAATTTCTAAGAAACTTCAGTTTACTTTTTTATGTCCAACATGCCATTTCGGACAAAAATAACACACTTCAAGTTTCAAAGAATCACTATATTCGTGATATCCGTGTGTTTGATAGAACATCTAAAAATATATCACACCCACGCAGGTTTCCTGATAAAATCTTTTGTATGATTGGGGCATAGAGTTTTGAAGTACTTATGCTCTTTCACATGAATTTTGAAAAAATAGAAGAAACTTCAGAAATGACCGAGGCGTGAAGAAAAGGGGGAATTCTATTTAGGTTTCTGAAATAGAATCAAGAATATATAAATTTCGATAGACCTTTAAAAGAAAGTGAGGCTATTCCCTAGGTGTCTCCGATATTATCTCCAAAAACATTTTCGATTTCGCGAGCTCTGGTTTTTCTTCCGGTGCAGTCTCGAAGTTGTGATAACAGAAGCTCCTCCATTTTAAATAAATGAGACCCCAATTCTATGGCTCTTTCATTCAACCCGAAGACAACATTTATTTTATCACGTTGCTTTACTTTATAATACTATTTCTGATAATAATCCATTTTAGAGGAGAGAGACAGATACGGAGTATTTTAACATCATTTCTAGGAATAATTCGTTTTAGTTTTTAGTTATATTTACGTCCCATTTCACAGGAACACGAGGGCTATTTTGGGACCGACCTCGTAATTTTGAACCGCGGTCAGATGGCGAGAACCACATCTGAGCTGGCACCCCCTCTACAAACTTCCGCACCACACCAACGGGAGGAAATTTGGCCCCGACGGATTTAACGTGCAGCAGACCCACTTACACGGCGGTTCTTAAGGTGGAATCGGATTTCGAACCCGGAGCCCACTGGCCCCGAGGTCGAGACCTTACCACCAGAACACCGCGGTCCTCAGGAACATTTCGCAAGGTTATTTATTGGTCGAAAGTAACATCTAAGCTCAGAGATATCGAACAAGGAAATCGATACATATTTTCAAACATACAGGATTGTCATAATTAAAGTTTGTCTAATAAGAAAGCCCTAGAACCGGCTCCAGGGCTCCGAACAAACGCAATTCCAAGTTTATAGTACATGTGATGCCTTGCGTGGAAACAGAAAAATAAAGAAAAAATAAAGAAGAAAAAAGTAAAAATGTTGAAGGTATCGTCAATATGTGGCGCTGCTCAATATTTGAGAAGAGTTTTGGAAATTTTTTATACTATTGGAACGAAATTGAATAGAACGAATTGAACTGAAAACGCTGCCGAAATTCTGAACGTAAAGTATTTTGTCGATCAAAACAACGTTTCTACGCAAATAATTACACCACCTTACAATTATTTGCGTAAAAACATCGTTTTGTCACACTCTTTCTTGCTTTCTTAGAGTGAATCACTTGTACAACATTCTAGTAAAATACCTTTTGTTGGGGGAAAAAGGACTGGCTATGGAACCTTTTGAATAGGCTAACTTTAACTGCAACAACCTTATACAGTAATACCTCCTTAAAACAACACTTTGGGGATGAAATAAAGATATTGTTATAGAGTATTGTTATAGAGTATTATTGTATTGTTATATCGAGGAGCGATATAATTACGATACAAAAAATTTAAATTTTTGTTGTTTTGACGTGGACACAATACAACAATATACATTTTTTCAAAAAAAGCATCACTAGAGTGTTAATGAATGTTACAGCGTACAAAAGTTTTTTTATTCAGCTATACACATATACCTGATAAACTTATTTATCAAACAAATCCAATATTTTCGTTTTCTTATTCATTTTTTAAAACTATTAAGTGAACTAACAAGGTTTGCATAGAGTGTAATACACGAAAATGATCATCATCATAAAGGCTTGAAAACAATGTCCGTAGAGACTGAACTGATTGCATAGGGGATGTCCATAAAGATTGCGATGGATCTGTATCATCATCATCGTCCTCTTTATCATCATTTTCCATTTCGTCTGTGATTTTAGACATAATATCTTCAGTAACTCCTGCAAAAACAATAAGATCCCTCGAAGCTCATCCTCTGTTAAATATTCCTCCACGTTAATTCCGGACATTTTGCCACTTCTTTTCTTGGCTCAAAACACATCAGCATCTTTTCGTCATTATCAGTTTGCTCATCCTCCATGAAATATTGTTACAGAGGAAGAAAATGGTGTTGATATTTTTTAAAAAAACATTGCTGTACAGGAGTTTATTGCTGTACAGAATATCGTTATAGTGAGGGGAGAATATCCTGATGTTCTATGCAAATTCACCGTGAGTACAACATTGTAATTTTGTATAGGGATTTATCATTGAATCGGATTTCGTTGTAGCGAGAGTTTATTGTATGTTTAATTGCAAGAATTGCATTATCCTTACTCAGAGCTCTGTAGGTCTGTAAATTAAAAAAACAAATAGTAATAAAAAATTGCCTAATATCTGTGGTATGCATGGGGATTTCTGAACATGGAAGAAACCGAATGCCACTAAACATTCAAAAAATGAACCATAAGTGCATACTAGTGATCAGCCCCAGATAGGATTCTACCGGGTTTGAATCATTATTCAGAGTCGTACACAGCTCGCACTTCGTTTTCAATCGGAAGATGAAGATTAGTTAAGAATTATTGGTGGCTTGTGTCTGCAATACATACTATGAATTGCCATGAACGGACATATGTTAATTTAAATAATATTTGAAAATGAAGTAAGAAAACGATTCTGGGTTAGGAAATTATTATTTTTATCTAATTTGTTTTCTTACTTTTGCGTCATCTTTTTCACACTGTTTTGAATTACATCATTCGACATGCGATTTACTTGTCACTGACTACATTTTCGAATGCTGTGAACCGGGTTACTTGAAATCTATGTGCCTGTTTAGGAAATTTATTTGTTTAGTCACAAGCTTTAATGTCGAAACATTTCATGAATCTTAATAGATATTCCAGACTTATAAAAATAAATAATGTCTCCACGTTCACAATTCTCATTCAATGCGATAGAAGTTCACTCCCATATAAGAAATATTTTTATCTTCTGAAACCTAGTACAAATTGAGATAACTCTGAGTTGAAATATTGATTAATGAAAGAATTGACACTCACTCTATTTGAGATTCGGTAAGGTCATTATTGGAATGATGTGTTTGGTAAAATGTTTGATACCACGAAATGTAATGGCGATTTTTAAACGTTAAAGCTGATAAAATATTTTTCAAATGATACAATTTACTTAGAAATACGAAAGAAAAGAATTTCTAATTTGAAATTCAGATTATATGTCTAGAGTAAATTTCAAAATGCAACTGCCAAAGTATGTATAGATAACGGAGTCCAGTTTGAATTATGGAGTTTCGAATCTCCTCATCATGAATACGATGGATTCAAATTATGATTCATGAAATGGCATACTAAATCTGGAAAAAAATTAAAAAATATTATTGTTCTCATATTTCAGAATTTTGTTAATAATTTAAAATGTTCAAGAAATATAAAGTCCAAGCCGACACCAGGTTTTCTCTAATGATGGAATACGTTTCTCTGATCAGAAATGAAAAGTTAAAATTCGCAATCTATTATTGGGGAAGAAGATTCCTGCCACAATGCACGCCTCCCCAAGCCACCATGTTTTGGATCTAATTTAAAGTGGAATTCAAAAGAAATTTCTGCTCTCCTATCCACGTCAGAGTCTGGGGAACTCAATAGAAAGGTCTAGTCAGAAATAATCTATTCTTTGAAATCATCTTCAACATGATAAAAGTTTCAACTTTCTTATAACGCATTTTACCATTGCTTTACTGATCGGTTAGGTCGGTTTTTTAATGCTGAAAGCCATTTCCGTAGAAATAATGTTGTATTTTAACTACATAAATGTCAATTTTAACAATGAACGTATGATCATCTGTTGAATTTGACGGTTTGATAGACGCATTGAAGAAGTGTGCGAGTGACGTTAAATAATTTAATTTATCCCTTTTCTCAATGCATACATTCGAAGCGGTATCTTGTGAGCTTTGAGAGGTTCTTTCAGTACAAATTTGATGGTTAATTTAAACCGACATATTATTTCATATTTTCGTTTATCTTACGATCAGCAGCTGTTAACATTGCAAAGTAGTATAATTTATTCATTATTATTCCTTTTATGTAAAATGAATCTTCAGTATTGGGTAAATATTAAGAATTCCTTATCAAAAATAGTCCTAAAAGCTTTTGTGGCATCAAAACTATTTCGAAAACAGGTAACCACATATAGAAACTCCCGGTCAGTCTAAGCACTCGGGGGAATTTGAA
>BGPR01001391.1:0-53193 GCA_013235015.1 Araneus ventricosus
ACTTAACTTTTTCTTTCTTTAGTATCTAAGAGTCATTAGAACACTTGTTATTTGTATTGATTCATACCCCCCCCCCCAATTTAAGCTTACACATTTAAAATTTTAATTTGATGCAAGGGCAAATAATTTAAGTGGGTTAAAATACAATTCCTGAACCTATAAATCAGATATTTAATCACCTTATTATAGCAAGTTTTGATACAAGAATCAAGTTTAAAAAAATAAATTCTTTATTAAATATGAAGATCATAAGTTTTATGCATTCAGTGTGATATTAAAGTATAAAAATTTATCACAATTTCTTAAGGTAAATATATACAAAATACATTATTTGTTTTACATGAGATACAATACAGTAAAAAAGAAAAAATGAGTATAAAAGTATAAAAATTAAGTAAAATATAAAAGCACAAAAACCTGAACTACTTTATACAGCTTCTAATTCAAAAAGGATTCTATTAAAACTATATGGCAGTAAAAATTGGCACTGTATAGAACATTTATAAAATCACTTGTAAAGCAAGCTTGTGTAGCAAGCACAATTCAGCAATAGATTTTGAAATTCTTAATATCTTTTTATACATATGCTTAATCAAAAACTTATCCCCTCTCAAACCATATGCGATTACATTGCATAATTTTACTAGTTTTGGCACTCAGGGCAGGAAAACGTTATAAAAGAATCTCACACACACAAAAACCCCCCCTTAGAAATGGGAATTGTCTTTAATTATGAAATTTTCCCCTACCATTTTGATGATTATAAAAAGGGAAAAAAACGAACAATTATATTCCTTGATTAATACCACATCAGAAAGACCTCCTTGCCCTAAATAGTATTTAAAAAATAGATATTACAAAAGGTAAAATGAACTTGAAAATGCATTAAAAACAGCTGCACTATAGCTTTGTAAAAAATACATAACAAAACACTATAAGCTTCAAAATGACACCATAAGAACTTTGTGAAATCAAATGCTAATTTTGATACAATTCTACTTTAGATAGATTATCTTCTTTCTTTGGCACCAATACGATTTTTCCAATATTTTTTCTTTCCACCATGCATTTTGTAGCTTCTATCACCTGTGAAATAATAAAAATAAATTTCAGTTGTGGTTGCTTAATGATGATGGTGTCAACAAGTTTATGCAATTTTGTAACTCAAAAAATATTCAGAATGTAGTTTCAAAAGATTTCTCAGAAACAAGAGCATCCATATTTATATACACACTTCTGCACATAAAATGCAATATGCAACAATTCCTCCTTTTATTTATATGTATATACCGTCTCAAAATTCATTATATTTTGTTTCATATATATTTTTTAACATTATGTGTCAGTATCTGACTATGTGATGCGATTTCATTCAATATGTAAACAGCAGAGTTTGTTTATATGTCAGATGAGCAAGATCATTTGGTCAAGATAAATACACATTTTTGGAATTAGTATAAATCTACAACTTGATGTACTATACTCAACATTACAAATGTGAGAAATGGATTTCTAAACTTTTAAATAGAAGAAACTAAATTTTTAAATCTTTCTGTGTCTTGAGAAGAGCTTCTACCCAGGTCCTAACATCTTTTTTTAATGTAACGTCATTTTTTCAATCATCCATTAAACAGATGAAATATAACTAATTCCCAAAATGTTTAAAAAATAAATGAATCAAAATACAGAATTTTACTACAAAAAGGTCGTATTTTCTCTGCAAAAGAAAGATGAAGTTATCTAGATTTTATGTTTTATTACATAAAGATTTTTATCTTCATCTCATGTCAATAAAAAAAATCCACATCGGCAAGCCAGGAGGCAAAGGTAAGAGATACAAGGAAAAAACATTTCGCCCTCTACTTTCATAAGGATTAGAGCTACAAGAATGAAAAAGGATGGAAGAGACGCAAATGACAAGAGCTTTCTAACAAGGAACAGCATGCATAGGATGAAAGGTACTTTAAGTTAGGGGGGAAGGGAGGGAAATTCACAATTCAGCTCATAACTTCCAAGTAATTCAGGGGGGTGGGGGGCTAAAGAAACTGAAAAAAAATTCCCCGACTAAACTTGCAACATTTCCCTGATTTACGGCTACTAATTATATTAGTTTTCTGGTTTACTCCCTGCTCAGAGTCACTGTATGTGTGCAATATACATTAAAAACACTTTTACCAATTATTTAAAATGGAAAAAAAAAATGAAAATTTAAAAATTGGAATAACATTCTAAAAAAATCTATTAAAACAGTATATTACATTTCTTATATGTAAAAAATACTGCCAATTTTAACAAAATACTTTGCTTCTAAAACTGCGCGAGAATTCTAGGAAACACTAAAACTACTCTTTGCAACACAAGTTAAATTATGTTAATGGTAAAGGTTATTATGACCTTTGCTCAAAACTTTAAAACAGCTCAATAACTAATTAATGCTCTTTGCATGGGTACCAGAATAACAGGTTGCAGCCTAAATATAAAAATATAATTTTATGTACCTAATTAATATATATTTTAGCAAAGATTTGAACAAAAGAAACTGCCAAAATATTACTTCAAATCTTTATTCTTTAACAAATAAAAAATTAATTACTCTAATCAAAAACTTATTTTTAACTAATACTTTTATAAATGAATAAAAGTTTTTTTAAACAATTCCATTTATTATTACAAATAATGCTAGACATAAGATACTAATTTATAGATAATAACTCGAGTAACTATTAATTTTCCCCGATTTTTAGATATATTTACGAATTGCCTCGACTTTTCCAGATCGATAAAATTCCCCGTCTTTTCCTTGTTCCCTGCCACCTTGCAGTTACAGCTACCAAAAAAGTTTAAATGTAAAAAGTGTTCATTAAGACAAGGTGATAATTCGCCCAATTTAAATTTTCTTTCTATCTCCAATTGTAAAGGAATTATGGAGAAATGAAAATTTCAACTCCACCATTTCTGCCCCCTTTGAGCTGGATAGCTCATCTACAAACTCGGACAAGATTTTCACTATCCTTACAACATATTGCATAGCGGTTAAAATCAAAATCAAAATTACTCTAGTTATAGTGTTCGCAAGATAATGTAGGCAAAATATTATACATTATATATAACTTTTGAATAAAGGGTAGTTTTGGGTTCTGGGGCCATGATCGGTGAAGATGTACAGAAATGTTTTGGAAGTCGTGTCACGAGAACCAGTGCAATAGGTAGACTTCCTGCAAGGAATCTACCTAGTTACATTATTGGTCAGTTTTTGTAAGAACACTTCTTTCAGAAGGAATGTTCATAAATAAGTCAAGAAAATTATACAATGCAACAGAATTATAGTACCCAATATTTAATTGCTTATTCCTATATGACTGTGGACAAATAGATTTAAGCATGTACTTATTACTGAAGATAATTTATTTGGAATTTAACATTTCTTTTTAGCAGTTTTGATTGTCTTTTTATAGCCTTGTAATCGGAGGCGAATCTGGGAGGGGGGGATGGCTATCAGGCTGCAACCCCCAGAGCCAAGTCAGAATTCTTGATTTTATTTAAAATCACTACAACCGTTTGTTCTTAATTTCTTTTTTAAAAAATAACATTACAATATTGCTTTCTGGCTTGACAGGTTCGAAAATGTTTCCATTTTTCTAGTCATTCTACTTTAGCGTTGATGTGGTCAAAGACATTTTTTGGCTAGTTATTTCATTGTATTTTTTAATAAATTAACGAAACTATTGTATTGTTTTTTTACGATTCTTATTGTCAGGCGAGTCAAGTCTGTAGTTAAATTGTTTTTGGTTTACATAAAGCCATAAGGTTTGACATTAGTCACGGCACTACAAAATTTTTATCCCCCCCCCCCCCCAGACCCTGCATTCGTCACTACTTGGAATTTGTTATAGTTACACAATATTATAGTCAGAGATAAAAATTTTAATATATACATTTTTAAAAAAATTTAAACACTAATTGGAAAATTTACCAATAATCTAAATATATTTTAGCTTCCTAAATATTTTATTACTTACCTCATCAAAAGACCATATTGAATCAATTCTCGGTTTTATCTTTCCTTCTTCATAAAGGTTCATTACCTTATCAAGACTTGCTTTAAACATATCAGGATCATCTTCAAAGAGATTACTTATACTTAATCCACATACAGCATGGTTCTTAGTGATCATTTCCACAATGCTAACATTTTTAGTTTGCCACCAAACCTTTAGAGCTCTTAAGATGCTTTTTTTCTCACCACTAATCATACTACTGATACCTAATAAGAATAAAAACATGTAAAAAAAAAAAGACAATAAGAAATCAGTTTTAGTTATAAAATAAAAAGAAAATACTTAAAAAAAAAGGAGCCTAAAATAACAATTTATTAAATACCGACTTAAAAAAATGTGTAATAAAATATTTATGCTTCTTTAAAACTTCTTTATTTATTGTAAAATTTTATTAGAATATTATATCCATTTAACGTTTTCCAAGGCTGTGGGAAGTATACTTCCCGCTAAATTCATCAGTTTTTAAGGTTTGTTAATTCTTGCCAAATTTTTCGACGAAACAAAAAAATCTAGATGTTCTAATTTCTTATCTTGAACCATAACGAAGTGTCTTGAATTTGTAATTAATGGAATTAACAAAAAATTAATGTCATCCAATAAGCCGATTGAATCTCTTTTATATAAATCTCAATCCTAAAGTGATAATGCTTGAAAAAAAATGGCCTTTTAAAGGGTTAAATATGTATAAATATTCCTTCATACGCAGTTGAAGTTGATTTGACTTTCCCTGGCACAAGATCCTCGAATGGGATAAGCTGCGCCGAAAACCAAGAATCCATACGCAGTTGAAAATTAAATTGTCATGTTAAGCTGCTTACTGTTTTCAAAATTTCAAATTATATCAATATTAGAGAGGTTTCTCATACCATAAGTGTTCTAGCAATAATTACCTATATGTACAATGCGTCCCATACTTTTCAAACATTTTTGTGCTCGTACAAAGTCATTGCCAGAGAGACAATCCAGAATAATATCAACACCTGCAAATAAAAAGGAAAATTAAAATGTAAACTATGACTCCCACTAAAGTACAAGCTAGTGCGATAACTTTGCATGCATAATCACCACGAGGAGCAATCTTTAAAACATCGTCTACAAAGTCACTGTTTTGATAGTCAATAGCATGGGTTACTCCATTTTCTTTAATTAACTGGTGTTTGCTTGAAGATGCTGTTCCAAAAATTGTTACATTTCCCACACTTCTCGCAATTTGCGTGGCAGCCCAGCCAACTCCTCCTAGGGATGGGGAAAAAAGCTGCAGTAAGTATTTTAATTGCAAAATAAAAAACCTTTCTTGAACTCGTATAGATTTATACTTCCAGTTACACTCATATCCATTTCTTTATATTCGAACAAATTCACATATTTAGATTTTCATATATTAACTTTATTTTGCCTTTTACATTATTTAAATGAATATGTTACAGTCAATGCGATTAATTTGTTGTTATTAACCACAGTTAGTATTAATAATGAAAATTCTGGTTATTAATAACTACTTAAAAATCCAGTAATAAAAGATTAATCACATTGGTAATAACATACATATAAGTTTTCTCTGCTGTTATAATTTTTAATTTAGGCATAAAAATTCTAACACATTTACTCAATAGTATTTGATAAATTTATATTCAAGAATGCATTAACCTATTAATGCTGTAAGTTTTATTTATAGGACAGGTACATTTCTCTTCTGTGGCTAAACCGAACACATTCCGTTGTTCCTTTTTTTTTTTGCTTTGTCCGACATGTGAATATGTATTCCCAAACTTCTAAACAATTTTCAACAGGCACTAGTTAGCCAGATTTTGAAATCAAACTGCTGATATTTTGAAATGTTCTGTTTATTTCCTTTGATTTATTTTTAAGGTAATGCAAGGAATTAGAAAGTAATTTTTATATTTTGCAATATTTAAACAAATCTTTATACAAACAAAAAGTTTAAAAAATGATTTTCTACCAACTTTCTGGCAATTTTTCTTTAAAAAATTTTTTTCCAGAATTTAATCTTGCTTCACAGTTAATTTAATCTTAGTGTTTAAGATAATTTAATAGAAATATGCACTTTAATTTGTTAATGGGCTACTCAAAATGACACTACTTTTAGATTTTAATCAATAGTGTTAACTTATTGTTTGATCTTTTATTCTACTTTACAGCATTCTATTAAGAGGATATGGGAGGCTTTTCATAGGGTACATTTTGCATAACCCCAAAAACCTACAAATAATCCTTTTAATAAAGTGCATAAATTCAGTGAAGAAATGATGTACTTCATTAAAAGGCAATATTTTTTATGAAGAACTTACAAATCTGTTACACTCATAATATGACAATATATTATTAAAAAGTACTGATAACATACCTGCAGCTGCTTGAATAAGAACAGTCTGACCTGGTCTTAAGTTTCCAAAATCCATCAAAACCAAATAGGCTGTCAAATAATTATTTACAATTCCATTTGCTTCAGCAAAAGTCATATTTGAAGGTATTGGATAACACTGAGATTTATGAATCTGTATACTTTCAGCCCACATTCCATATGCATAATTCCAACATAAAACACGGTCTCCTATCTAAAAGGAGAAGTTTAGTCATATGAAGCATATGCAGAACCAAGCTGGTGATTAAATTTGAGACTCAATTAGAGTAAAGAAATATGAAAGTATATCATTTCACAAAATTTCACTGGCCTTAAATATTGAATAAATAATTAAAATATTGACAGAAATACAAAATACTGCAAAACCAAAAACTCTCGGATAATCCTTTTAATAAAATGCATAAATTCAGTGAAGAAATGATGCACTTCATTAAAAGGTAATTTTTTTTTTGCGAGAGATTTTTTTTTGTTTTCTATAAATATTTCATTTTCATTGAGCATTAAGTATATTTTTCTTACCATTTTACTTATTTAAAACTAAAATTTTTATTTATAGGCATTTATGAGGACATTGAAAAAATTTAAATACAATATCATGAAGTATAAGTTTTGCAACATTATATTTAAGAATTCTTGAAAGTAGTTTAAACAATGAGTTGTTAAATGATTTACTTTTTAACATTTATTCAAAGTTAACAATCGTTAATGGATTGAGAAATTACACAAGAATAAAATGGACGTCCTTACTTTGAATTCAGTAACATTAGGTCCTATTTCTGACACAACACCAGAAGCCTCTGTACCAAAGACAAATGGAGGTTTCACACCCTTATGGGTATAGATTCCTTGCCTTGCGTATAAATCAGAAAAGTTCATACCACATGCTTTTATTTCAACAACTATATGGTCTTCTTGTGCGGGCGTTCTAGGGATGTTTTGAATTTTTAATTTGTCGTAACCACCAAAGCCGGTTAGCATTATTGCTCGGAAAGTTTCCATTTCGAAATCTAGGTAAGGGATAATTTATATAATATTTTTTATCTTTCAGTTTAAAAGATTTTCAAAACTAATAAATAATTACCAACTAATGCTTACCAGCCATACTGTATCCGGACGGTAAACTTTAGATCATTCAGTTAACAAGCTTTCCAGAACGAGTTGAAGCTGTCTGCTACGGAGTTCTGAATTTGTACTGACTGTGATTGCCGGGGGGAAAATTCCGACAATCACGTGGCTTTATGTTTATCTTCTTCTGTCAAAGACAAAACATGTAGTGTAGATTTCGGATTTTATTTTTTTTCTATCTCTGAATAAATGCTTTTATTTTTATTTTTAAATGCTGCCCATAATTCAGCAGTATGGACGATTTTTCTGGTTTATTTATTTGCATTAAAAACCTTGACTTTATCTGCTTCTATGTTGGACTTCCGTCTTGATTTAGCATTACACCAGAAATACGTAGTACAGACATTTAATGTAAACAAACAAAGCAGAAAACTCGTAGATTGCAATAATCTTACTCACAGGTCTAGTAATATGGTTTCCTTCTCAAAATAAAATTATTAAACGCGCGAACAATTCATCGAATATTAAATAAAACATTTTTATAAGCAGATTTGTGTTTAAAACCCTACCTATAACTTTTAATTTTAAAAAATCAATTGTGAAATTCATTCACTTTTAATTTGTTTTTTAATTTGGATTGAAAAACTAAAAATTTAGATATGCATAATTTTCAGAAAAGAAATATGTTTGCCAAACTTCATAAATTTTGTTATTTCATATTTTGTGCTAAATACTTCGTACGGCTGTGAAGAGAACTATTCAGGGTACAAACGGTAATCGAGAAGAGCCTGAATTCCTTACTTATTCTAAACATGCTCTCTTATTCGGTTTTGTTTCTGCACGGCTCGGTCCTCGTTTCGTTTTCGATCTGTCATCTCTGTATGCGGTTGTTGTAGTTCGTGATGATGACCCAAGCGGCAAATAAATAAATATACATAATCTCTGGGAGTACCCTCGGATTTGTTTGTATTAACATTTAGAATGTAGTATAGGTGTGTAATTATATCTAACTTCATTATTTAGATTTCTGAGTTTTTTTTATATTCTAAAATGTGTGCGTAGATGGAGCTAATTTATATTTTTTCCATTGATTTTCTATTTATTATTCGTTTTAAACAATCTCTTTCTTTTTGCGACATTATCGTTTGGTATTTTATGCTAAAAATTTATATGAAATATTTATTTCAGAATGTCGGAAGGAGCGAATGCATCTGTTGAACAGTCAGAAGAAACAAAACAGAATGCTACTTCACCCACTGAAAAACCTCCTGCACCACCTCGTGATTTGTCATTAAATTTAGATTTATATAATTATGATACTGCTGATGCACAAGCTTGTCCTTATGTATTAACTAGCCCTCGATCGCTTGAAGCATGCTCGCGCGTTGGTGTGAAGGTAGGTATAAATATACAAATCTTACATTTCTGATAATCGTTTAAAGATACATGAAAATTCAATAAAAAGCACGATTATAAAGGTTGTATTGGACTAGTGATCTTTTTATTTTTAGCCTGTTGATCTCCTTCACAAAACTTTAGAAGAATTTTCCGATGAGATTGAAACTGATAAACCTTTGGAAGAAATTGTGAAGTTATATGATGAATATGAACAACAGAGAATAAGTAAGCTTTCTAGATAAATGCTTAAACTCTTTTTGTAGATTTTGTTTTCTGCTTGGTGTTTCTTTACAGGTTTTAAAAGATAAAACAATTTCTTATCATTTTATCATGGCATAAAGATTTATTGAAATATAAATATTTTTTGTTTCAATATGCCCTATTTTTTTGTTTTTCAAATAGTGCTTAGTTGCAAAGAAAGTTAAGTTTTCATATGCTTTTTGCCCATTTGTTCAGAAGTAAAGAATGAAACTAACACTAAGAAGTAGCATCATTCTTTTCAATCATCTTTTTTCATCATTTTCATGAAATCTTTCATGTAAATATTATCCTGTGCAGTATTTTTAAACCCAGTTATTTTTAAGTGTATAAGTATTTGTAAATTGCTACATTGATAATTAACTGATGGATGGTGTTAACTTTTATGTTAATGGTATTCTGTAAATTTTAAAATAAATTTTGTTTTCTGTAATTTTATTTCAATTTTTTTAATAATTAAGTTGAAAAGGATTGAAAAATTTCATATTTTTGGTGTATTTTACTCTTTGTTAATAGTCTTTACCATAACTTTAATTTTTAAAGCACTTTTCGCAGATTAGTGTATCAGTTTTGATTGTGTTAGTTTACTTTTGATTTAATTATTTAAGTTTAAAAATGTTTTATAATACATAAGATTAATATAAAAGAACAGTTGACTGTCCTAAATGATTTTTTTTTTGTATGGTTGAAATGGATTTTTTTTGTATAGTAATATTTCTTCTTCACTAATATCTAATTATTTTCTTCATAATATCCCAATTAAAAGAATTTGATTGTACTAGTATTTCTTCTTTCTGTATAATTTTCATAAGCTCATTAAAAATTGATTTATTACAGTCGGTCATATTTTGTAATGAAAATCATTCCAATATAACATTTAGTAGGGTTGAGGCTATTCTCTAATTTGAATCTTAAGTGAAAATTTGTCTGCTGATTTAATTTGCTTTTGAATTTAAATTTTAGTATTGCTTCAGAAGTGCCAAGCAGAACGAGAGTTCTTAATATGGAGATCAACTTCTAAGAGGCGTTCTCACTCTTTGTCTCCTTGCAGTAAAAGCAAGCTACATAAGCAGAAAAAATCAAAAGGTAATATACAGTGAATATGTGCAAGAAAAAATTTTGCCTATCATATTTCAAGCAAATTAAAAATTGTAGTTGAAATTATATGTGAATTTTATATTGAAGCATGAATTTAAAAAATCTGGCAGAGCTGAAAGTTTAGTTTTGGATTCTTATTTTGGCTCATCTTTAATTTCTTATTAAAATTCTTTATTTAACAGTTGCATATTCAAGTAAATTACACCTTCTGCTTGGCTTATGACCCATGGAAGTTAAAACTATCTATACTTATGACCACAAAAGATAAATTTCAAAATAAAATATAATATTGGGTTGTATTTTTGTTTACAGTGCATATAATACAGTACATATTATGTATTTTTCACATTATGTAAAAAAAATTATACATACGTAGTTTGAATTTTTGTTTTATGTGCAGTTTTTATAACTTGCTTGAATGAAAACAGTGTTGAAATATGTAAATCCGACTTAGTTATTTCGACTTGGGACCTGCCAATCAGATTGGAACTCAATCATAGGTGAAGCAGGTCCATTATAGGCAAATAATTAAGTTTCATTTAAAATGGTTTTCAATAACTTTGAATCGCAAATGCCATCCAATATTTTAATGAAAATTGAATGAAATATAACTGTTTTCTTTTTAATTGCACCATAAAAAAAAAAGAAATTGAAACCTACATCTATGTGATCAAGGTTAGTTGATTCAAGACTTTTTCGTTTTCATTTAAATTACTGTTACTGATCAATATATGACTTCTTATTTAAAAATATTAAGAAATATGTATTGTCTTGGCAACTTTTAAAAAATTTCTTGAAGAAGGTACTGGAAAATCATAGGTAAATAAGCTGGTTAACACTCGCAAATAATAAACTATTGATTTTTGAATAAAATAAAGAATTTTGAATTATTTTTCAATAATTAAAGATAAAATTTTGGTGTTTATTATATAGAATTTCAGTAAAGGTTTCTTAATTGGTTTTGAAGCTCAAAAGAGTGATGATAGAGCATAATTCAATGATTTTTTTCCCTTGAAACATTGAAACCACTTGGTGAGGCATGATACATCAAATTCAGTATAAAATGAAGTTTAAAGTTAGAAAAATGATTACATATAAATTTAAATGGTTATTTTCAAATAATTTGTAGAAGTTGCATACCATTATTTTTAAAAATAGGAACCCTTTTGTTACACTTCTAAGATTTATCTTGTATATGCCTTAATTTTTATTAGAAGATATAATCTTGTAGTATTTGGATGAAGAAGATAGTTTTTGTGTGATATTTCCTGATTGAATGTCTTACTGTAGATTTATTAGGTTCCAAGTCTACATCTCAATCATTTCGCATACCAACTAGAAGAAAGTCACATGATGACATTTTATCTGCATCCGACTCTCAAGGAACTCATCATGGTAGCAGACTTCACCGTTCACGAAGCTCCTCTGTGAAAAATCTTCATCGTGGAGGGCGCCCAACAAGTTGGTCTACACCTGCATCACCTTATTATCAAGGCTCACGTAATCTTTTTGTTCGCATTACTTCACCTGTTGTGTGTGCCAAACTTCAGACATTTCCAAAAGCTAAAATGAGATTACCTCCAAAGGTATGTTAAAAATAAAATTATCTCATGTTTGTAAAATGTAAAGTATTTGGCTGTTCTCCATCTGATAGAAAAGTATTAACTTTTTTATATCTTTAACAATGATAAAAGCAAATGCATATTGGTACTCTACAGAACAAACTTTGGAAAGCAAGAATGTACATGTAGGTGCATATTTTCTGAAGTTTTTAATTTCTAATTTTTCAAAACTTTGGTATTTATCAGCAATAACTTTGAAACATATTGCACAAAACTGATTTTTACTGCCACTTTAAGGTAAAGAAAATTAGCTGTACAATGATAACCAGTTTAATAGTCATGCATCTTTTTTAATTTTAACAAATAATTTTTATGCTATGGATTTCAATTAATACTTTTTAAATTGTAGCTATCGATATTTGATTTCAAATTTTCTATCTCGATACTTGCTTCTTGGTACTTTCAGCTTCTCTTTCTTTCAAAAATTTAATATTTGAAATGAATATGAAAGTTATATTTATTTAAAATTTAATTTCATCTTCAGATTGTTTATTTTTATTTTTCAAAGCAATCTATTATTCTTTGATTTAGTATATATTTTGATGGAATTGGGTATTATGCAGGTGATTGAACTTTTTATTTTTTTTTTGCTGTTGCTAAATTTGTACATTCACAGACATTTAACTAAATACTGTTACTATTCATTTAATTATTTTGAAAGAATGCTTAGAAATATGTAAATCAATTTTTCATTCATTTCAACTTTTACTATGTTTTTATGACAATTTCCTTATGTATTAAACATTTGAGGATCTTGTGTCAGGGAAAGTCAAATCAATTTCCAACTTCCTTGTGTATTAAAAAAAAAATTTAATACCTATGCAATCATTTTAATAGTTTAATAGCCAGGAAAGCCAATGTAAAGTCAATTTGCATGATGTACTGTTACTTAATAAACATAACTGTTTATCATGAAAGTTTTAAGTGTTCATTTTCTGTCACTCCACACAGGAGGAGTCCAAGAGGTTGCATATCTTGCAAGAATTAAATTGGAAAAGTTTACTTGACTTGTATCATATGAGCATTAAATGATCCCATCTGGGTGAACAAGCTAGTTGTCAAAGGCTATATTTGAGTATTAAGTTGTGTATTAAGTAGAATACACATTTATTCCTCAATTCCCTCATCTTTTTTTTTTTTTTTTGGAATTGTATTTTTTCCTGAAAAATTTGAAAAGAAAGGAAAAGATAAGCTTGATAAGTTATAAAAAAAAATCCCAAGTAGGGCAAAATCTTCTACAATATTATGATATTGTGTATTGGTGTTTCTTGTTAAGCGACAATGTTAAGAATCAACAGCAGCTGAAAAAAATTTTACCTGCTAATTTGATATAAAATTTGTTATATTTAATCTAGAAATGGATGTTCATTAAAATTTTTTTATATATTTAAGATATTTAATTTAAATAGATCAAAATAATAGAACAAAACTTATAGGATATGAAAATTCTTGAGGTGATTCTACAGAAATATGAAAAGATGGAGGAAGAGGAAGAAAGGAAAGCCCGAGCTCAAAGAAGATGGGATAAAGAGAGGGAACAACGAGAAAAGAAAAAAGAAGAGGCTGAAATGGAAAGATGGAAAAATTTTGCCTTAAAACAAAAAAGAAGCAGCTCAGAAGAAGTATGTTGCTTTTCCATTTCATTGCAACCATAACTATGTCCAATGCAATTTATAATTATTTCATTGCATTAGTGCAGGCTTCTTAAATGTTTTACACTTGCAAATTGTTTTTTGGTAGAAAAAAAATGTGACAACATTTCCATGAGATCTATTTCAATTTCGTATTACAGTATCAGTTACAATTTGAAATTTAAAATAGCTTTGTTAAATGAGCTATGAATATCCAATTACACATAAGAAAATCAATTAGAATTAAATACACTCGGTATTTGTGGTGAACAAGCTGGTCACTGAAAGTGGCTAGTTGGCAGTAAAAATGTTAAAAATATGTATTTAAGTTTTAAGATGTCCTTATTTAATTCTGTTGCATCCAAGTGCTGTTGTCATGGGTGGTAGAACTTTGAAGACATATAAGAAAAAGGATTTTCGTAATGAGAATCATAGGGTCAGCCTTCCTCTCTCAAGCTATAGCACTGCCATTTAGACTGAGTAAAACTATAATTTGAAAATTTTTAGTTCTTCTTATTTAATATGTTTAATATATTTTTCATTAATTTCAGCACCTTAAGTCAATTTCTGATAAGGGTACGCCGACACATGTTTGCTCCCGATATGCAGCTTCTGACAAAGACAATAGTGAGAGATCATCTGTTTTTCAAAAAAGACATAGTTTTAAGGTAATTTCTTTGATTATCAGTTTTACAAATACATAGTCTTAGTGTGAATTCAATAAACGTGTGATTTGTTCATTTTTTTAAATTTAAAAATATTCATTAATATGTGTGAAATCTCAAAAATATTTTATAAATAATAAAAAATGTAGCTGAAAAGTGCGACTGGGGAAATATTTCTAAGTTAAGAACTTGACTACTGTCAATAAGAGGTATTTTTACATTAAATAGTTAATACAAAACATTCACAAACTTGTGAAATACGGAATTTCTGTGAGGTAATTTTTACTTTGCTACCTTTAAGTAAAAGAATTAATGTTTATTATTCATAAAAAATGTAGATTAAAATAATAGAAAAATCAATAACTTTAATTTTAGATTAAATAATGTTTAATGTCCTTTTGATTGTCCATTCTTCATAATTTCTATATAGAAAAATTTTGTAATGTATTTCCCAGAACAGTTATAAAGGTTTAAATTATTCACTGTTGCATGTGGATTTATTTGTTTTGTACTACTATGTTACAATGTTAAAAATTCAATAATTTAATGGTGGCAAATATAAGTTTGAACGAAAAAATTTTATTTTTAGCGTTTCTGAGGTGTGGAAGAAAAGATTTATTATTGTTGAATTTGAGAATAAGTTTGTAATTATTTGAAAAGTTTTTTCCCCCTCTATTAGTACAACTATCAGTTACAACTATCATTTAAGTAAATTTTTCTTTAAATTTCTAAAAATTATTCTTAAAAAAATCAAAGAAGAAGAGAATTTCATTATAGATAACAACACTAAAATTTTAAATTTCATTAAAGATAATAAAATTTATAACATTAATACATTTGATTTTGAAAATCTATTCACTAGCCTTCCACACAATAAACTAATTGAAGTTTGCTCAAATGTTTATGATTTATACCTAAACACTGATTTAATAGAAAAAAATAAATGGATAGAAATCTGCAGAGTTAATATTTGTGAAAACTATCTCTTTAACGGAATTGAATACTATAAACAGGTTTTTGGAATTCCTATGGGTTGCAATTATTCTAGTGCATTGGCAAACATCTTTCTACATTCATATGAGAGGGAATTAATTAAAAATGAAATTATTTATGGTTTTCGTTTTATTGATGACCTTATAGTGTTTAATTATGATAATTTTGATTCCATTTATAACTGCTATCCAGAAGAGCTTAAATTAAACAAAACCAATACAGAAATTAACAAATGCAATTTTTTAGATATGGAAATTGAAATATTAAATTCAGGTATATCTGTTGGCTTATTTGATAAAAGAAATGAGTTTAATTTTAAGGCTATAATACTTTGTAATTTTCATACAAGTCTTCATTATAAAATTTTTAGAAATTCCATATTTTCTCAAATTAATAGAATAAATAGCATATGTAACAACCATTCTAATTTAGTTAAAGCTTTAGATAATTTAAAAAATATTCTTAAAGACAACGGATTCCCAAATTCTTTCATTAATTTTAATAGTTTTTTAAAAGGAGTTTAAAAAAATTTTCTCTAATTAATATATTAATGGTTTTTTCATTTTAATTTGCTAAAACTGTTTAAACATTAGTTTTTTATTCTGATTAATTAGTTAGAATTTTTCTTCATAGAGGGAGCTACGTGCTCGCTTCTAATTTTTGTTGCTTCATGTATATTGGCGTCGTCTGTTTTGCATCTAAGATTTCGGCAGAGAGTGTTAGGGTTAACACACTCTCTAGTGCTTTTTGATATTTTAAGGATTGTGCATTTTGATTCATCAAAATGATTCAAATATTGATTTTGGACGGGATTCAGGCCACAAAGGGTATAATTTTGATTTATAATCTTACCCTTGACAGAAAATCTTGTCCAATTTTGGAATCTTTATGGTGAGTGGTCTTTGATAAAGTTCACCATTCGATTCCTTTTTCATTTCTTCCTTTTTGAACAATTTTTACTTTCGAAATTCATTTTTATATATTTTTATGTGTTTTAAATATTATCGTTTCAACCTTCTGTTGATGCAACAATTTGAGGCTGTTGCTTTCTTACGATTAAAGATGTATTGTCATTTTTCTTGTCTAAATTTGCTGTTTTTTTGTCTTTACGTTTTTCTTTCTTTTTGTTTCATTTTAAATTTTGTTTAGTTTATCTAATTTTTCCCCCTCTAAGACATATTCACCAACTTCTATGCAAAATAAAATCTGTCATTTATTGAAAGAACAATGCTTTATTTTTAAAGTATATGAAACAAATGTTTTTTTTTTTTTATTGTTGCTCTAAAGAAATAGATGTAGCTTAATTTGGCCATCATGAGACTTGGAATATGTGATGATAATAATTGAAGTAAAGGTAGTATCTGATAGCATGTATTCTGGATAGTATAATGTTAAATTCAGAAATACAGCTCATTGATTTACCTTAACCTTCAGAAGTTCACTTTTAGTTCATCTTGCTTGCATTAGTTTGATTAGCTCTTAAGATTTCCTTTGACATTTAAATTGAAATTTACATGTGGGAAAAAAAACCTGTTTAAGAAAGTGTATTTAATTTTCTTGCCTTGTGAATGTTTGTCATTTCAAACATCAATTCACTGATACAACTTAAGTTGTTTTTTTTACGTAGACTTGCGTCTCTGCATAGTGGTCTAATGGTGTGTTGGGAAAGGAAAAAATTATGACGCTTTTCATGTTATTTTTAAATGCTTATAGCTCCGCAACCAAATAACATAGAGAGTTGATTTTAGTTTCATTTAACTGAGAAAGATAGACATTGAAGATTGCAAAAGTAATTTTAGAATTTATAATTACGGTTTCATCACAGTCTAGTTGGTGAAAATCATGAGGAATTTTACATAGATAATTACATAGAGCTACTTTAGTCAGAGAAAGTCTCAGTTGAGTAAGGTGAGTAAGTCTACAGCGTCCGTTTCCTAGACAGGGTTCCCACGGTCCTTGAAAGTCCTTGAGAATCCTCGAAAAATTTTTGATGAAATTAGGTCCTTGAAAGTCATTGAAAGTCCTTGAATTTTTAATCGACCGCCGATAATCTCCGCCCCCATTTTTTCCTCACCTTGAAATATGAAGGTCACCGAAAATACTCCGGGAATGCACTCGTGTTTCTCCTCTCCGCTTATCACCGTCTGCAGAGTAAAATAGTTCTCGGAGCACCCTGCCCCCCCCCCAAAAAACCGCTATGAGGGCTGACAATCTTGAGGGGTTTTATTTGAAAGAAATTGGTTCGGGGTTGAAATGCTAATGGTCAGTTCTGAGGATTACAGAAAACTTTCCCTAACAGTTCTAGGAAATATCCCTTTCCCCCAAGGTGAAAATTTTTAGAGAGTGGGACGTTCTCGAACCGTAGGTTAGTTGCACATTACGCTTCGGACCTTTCAGTGTGGAGAGTTAATTTCGCTGCTTAGACTTGAAACTTACATCTAGGTGGGGGTTAAATATCAGTGACTTATTTTTATCTATTTCAACTGTTTAAAATTTTAATCAATCATGTATTGATGGCTACTTTTGATTATTGTCTCTTTAGAAGGTCAAAAATAAAATTAATTTTGATTTAAAAATTTAGTTTTTATTCTGTTTCAATCATTGTTACATTGAGATTAAATTACTAAAATGGCAAGGCTTGATCTTAAAAACTATATGATATAAAGATTTATAAAAGATCTATTCCAAAAAGCATAAAATAGTTATTAATTGTGAATTTCTTTAGTGTTCAATTGAGATTGACTTTTGGATATTCAAGATAAATTAGATATGATTTTTGATTTTATCTCAATATATTTCAAGTTTTCAGTTAAGATTCTATTGTTATTCATTATTGCTTCTACACTGTCTCTTGTCCTATTGACATCAAATATAAAAAAATCATGGTCGTTTTTTTTGAAATGTTTTTATAACTTATTTTTATTATTATTATTATTTATATTATTTTAATTTGTAGTTTGATTCCTGTAAAATCAGAACAACTGAAATATCAAGTGTATTGACACGTTTTACAATTTTTCAAGTGAAAAATTCAGTTATATATAATTTCTACAATATGTAATTTTATGGTCCTTGAATTTTCCGTGAAAGGTCCTTGAATTTTCTTAAAAAGTCCTTGAAAGTCCTAGAATTTTTTTTCTTCAATAAGAGTGGGAACCCTGCTAGAGACAGCCTCCCTTCAAATTTTTCTTTTTTGTCCCTACTCATATTTGACACTGTACTTTCTCTAAATTTGTCTTTTTTTGGTGCTTCAAGGGCTTAATGTTTTGTTGGTGTTGAGAAGCTGAATATAATTCTTTCATAATTACTTCCAGTCATAATGTCTTTAGTTGCATTATTGTATCATAGTGATCTGTGGTGAATCCAGAATTCGGGTTCGAGGGGCTGAGGTCATAAAAAATTTGTATTGTCATGAAGAATGTCATACCTCGTGGCTTATGTAAACCAAAACACTTTAACTTTACTCACCTAACAATAAGTATCATAAAGAACACTGCAATACTTTTGATAATTTAATGAAATACAATGAAATAACTAGGCAAAAGATGTTTTTGACCGCGTCAACACTACAAGTACAAGTGGAATGACTAGAGAATTAGAAAAATTTTCGAGCCTGTCAAGCCTGAAAGCAATGTTGTCACTTTATTATTTTTTTTAAAAAAAGAGAAATTAAGAACAAAGAGTTGTAGTGATTTTAAATAAAATCAAGAATTCTGGTTTAGCTCTGGGGGGGCTGCAGCCCAATAGCCCCCCCCCTGGATTCGCCACTGATAGTGATGAGATCATATACTTTTTGAAATGATATTTTCCATATTTTTCAAGCTGTTACCAGTCTTATATATTCTGCGTATTTCTCGTGATCTCCTCCACTTTACTGTTTATACAGTCCTCCACTTCAGTTTATTGCAATACGTGCACGGCGCTGCTCGGGGCATAATGACTTCTACAAAATAAAAAACCCAGGATGACATAAAATAAAGCTTAAAAAACGAAAGCAAAACAAATATATATGGTACAATCCAAGTATTGTCCACAGACGTTTCTAATTATCGAAAACTGATGTTTGCAGTAAATCTCCATCTTGTGAAAACCTACATTGATATAGTGGATATCCCTCCTGTCCTGTTTGTGTTTCTTTCAAAAAATGGTGTTGGTACTGCTTTGTGCAAATTCCATCCTTCATACATGGAGAACGTGGGTTTATGCTTCTGCATGGGCCATGCACCATCTGCTTTGTTACAATGCAAAAAAGATCTGGATCTTCTTGTGGATTAGGGATTTCTGCACTAATAAAGTCATCCACTCTGAGAAAGTGTAATGAGTAAAAGAGATTGTAATAATAAGTAAAGAAGATTAATATACATAATATTTTAGAAAGCTTAGTTTACAAATACCACAAATTTTGGTGAAATAAAATATGAAGGGAAAATGTGTATTAGGATATTAACTCTGCTTTCAGCAATGCAAGAGAAACATGCAATTAAATACTTGTTTAAACAATGAAAACGGTTTGAACTGTGTTGCAACAATGAAAAATATTGTAAATTATACTAAAAAATATTTTTTAAAATTTATTAAAATTAGAGAAAATATTATAGGGCAACTTTTTCATTTAAAACAAACCTTTAGACGTTTAAAACAAACTTCATTAGTTCGGAAATGGTTTGTTCTTTCCTATGGTGTATCTATTTTCTTGCTACGATTTTAGAAAAAATGCAACGGAGAAATGAGTATGTAAAATCACTCAAAATGTCACAAAATATCAAATAAAAAATTTTCTTGATTGAGTTTTAAAATTCGGGTTTCAAGGTGCATTGAATCACCATTAGTACTACCCGCTTGCCAAATTTTAGGGCTGTAAGTGCAATATTTTATGTCTGAACATCACGCTCACACACATGCACAGAGTCTTTTATATATAGAGAGAGATATACCTATTTAAGTATCAATATATGCTAATATTTTGCATTAAATTATTAAAAAATGAAATAATTTCTCCTTTCCATTTAATTTTGGAATCTACGAATGATCTAGCACTTGTAGGTGACAGCACAACTTAAGACGACATTCAGTTAGATAACATTTCTTTTGTGATGTGACTGGGAAGTCAAATGTGTTAGCTCTATTTAAATTACTTCATCTTTAACAGGGAGTAATTTGTTTTTTGAAAATCTTAAGAATAAATGAATAAGTTGATTAAAATTGCTAATGCAAACTTACTATATATAAATTATATTAGTAAAACATGGATTTAATTAATTTTCATAATGTAGAAAGCTATTGTAAAATTAAGGTTGTATTTTTATTTTGGCAGTATTTTCTCTTTCAGATATTCCAGTTATAAAATTATTCTGTTAAAACATCATTAGTAAAGTATTGGGAAGATGCTAGAAATATTTTTCATCTATATATTTTTTTATTTTGTAACTTTTATCAAATTAGTCTTTATTGGGACACTTGAAAGGTAACTTTGTGATGTAAAAAAAGAGAGAACCAGTAAAATTTATCAGCATAAAAAAAAATTTAAAACTGAAATTTGAAATGATTTTCATTTTATATTGATGTTATCTAACTGGGGATTAATGTATTTATTACAATCCTTGTGATGAATATTATCTAATCTTCTATGATTTTTTTTCCTGTAAGCATTTTCTTATCTCATGTTTCATTTCTGTAGCAAGTAGCCAAAAATCAAACTAAATCATTTGATGAACCGAAGAATCCTAAACCAAATTATTCATCTGAAAGGCTATCTCGTTATGAGGCAGAGCAGAAGCTGAAAGCTATTCAAGTAAAGCAAGAGCAGGTTCAGAAGAGGCGAATGGAAATTATTCAAAAGAGGGATGAAGTGCTGAAGCGAAGTGCGTGGGTGTCCTTTTGCTGCTCTCACTTTAATTTTCAAGTGTATGCACAGTTGTAATTCTTGACTGTATTAAGTACGGTATCTTTGTTTTGAAATTTTATTCAAATTAACAATTGTGTTTTATGTTATAAATTCATTTTTCTAGCACTTTGTTAATGGCGATGTTTGAAATTTCAAAAATAATGGTTTAACTGTCATAGATTCTTGATTGTGTGGAATTTGATCATGCAGTCATTAATCAGCTTCATGATGTCTTGAATTAAACTTAATTTTGGTAATAAAATGCTGACTCAACAGTAACTAATGATTTTAGATGAATATTTAAAATGCTACTCTTGTTTATGATATCTTTTACGCTATATAAACAGCAAATAATTGGTTAGTAACAAAATTTTAGGCATTTAGTTTTGTTTTATTATAATATGTGATTTTATAAAAATAGGCTGTAGTCACATATGAGTAATATCAGCAGTGAATCATTATTGAATCTTTTATGTTTATTTTTTAAAGTAATTGCAACATCCCTCATAAATAGTTCAATCTTTTACGCCACTATATACATGAATAATGATGTTTCATTTTCATAAATATTTGTATGAAGCATATAACTAGCTTAAAATACTAATTTTCTCGAAACTATATTCTACACATAAAGTAATTTTAATATGCATATTTACAATGAATGCCATTTGTTAGTTTTATGTAGAATGTTCACTTTTTGGTAATAGAAATTCAGTTTCATGAACAGTATATTTTAAAAATATGATATTTTTATTATTTTTGTCTTTGTGTGGCATTAAATAAATGACATCTCTGTGCATTCTTCTCCTTTTGAAAGCATCTGCAATGCTATTATAAGAATTTTTTTAAATTTAATATTGGCTGGGAATATGTATTATATCAGTGTAATATATGAATATAAAACAAGTAATAACAGAAATTTAGAGGAAACTTTAGAGCTTTACTAAATTTCTTTCTTAGAAAATGTTATCTATAGAGTAAACATATAGAATGTTATTTTGAAAACCACTTTGCAGTATTGGCATAGTATACAATATCAAAAATGAAAGCTGTGTTGGTAATTTTTAGTTGCAATGAAAAAGTATTAGCAAATGAACTTATCTGATTAGGTGATTATTTTTCACCATTTAGTTGATGATAGTCTAATTTTAAAAGGTCGTGTTTTCTTTTATTTTTGTTATCTAGATTTTTGTTTTCTGACTGTAAAATATCAAGTCATCTTTTAAGTTATCCCAAAATTTTGTTTTGGCTCTAAATTAGTTGTTTCAAAAATCCCATAAAATGTTTTGCATTAATATATCAAGCACATTGTAAATCACTTCTTTGTTTTTAGATGCCATGAAAAATTAATTTATTTCATTCTTTTTCAAATTTTTATTCTCTCATTACAGGGAAGAATTCAAAGATAAACTCAAGCAAGTGAAGATGAATCAGCAAGAACTAGATAAAGCTATGGAACAGTGGCAGCAACAAGTTGTGTGCTATCAACAAGTTGCTAATTTAAGAGCTGCAGAAAAAGTTGCAGAAATGTTTGAACAAAGACGCCTAAAAGTTATGCAGGAGCGATTAGCTAAAGAAGAGGATCACAAGAAAAACATGCAGAAGTAATTGTATATTACTTGCTAGCCAAAATAACTTTGATATTATAGTGTAGTGATTGAGTTGTTTGATTTAATAAAATCTACGAAATGGGAAAATGAAGTAATCTAAATTTGTATGCTACAAAATTCAATTTGCAATTAAAATTTTGTGATAGAATATGAGACTGCTCATTTTAGTAAACGCTAAAAAGAGAAGGGGAAAATAAGTGCTATCTCTTTTTCCTTGGAAAGTTCTTGAATGTGTTTCCATAACAGTTAACAGTATGAACCCATTTATGTTATCCTGAATATCAACCTAATATATTTTTAAGCAATCAAAGTTTTTAAACTGAATTTAATTTTAGATACCAATTATCAATATTCTATATTGGGAAACCATATCTATCTCTAGCTGTTTGTGAAGCTCAGGAAGGAGGAGCTCTGTTATGCTTAGAAATGTGCATTTTATCATTTACTGGCGATATGGCTGCTTGTAGCTTTTTATGTATTGTCATCTTAAATTGTCATTAACAATACAATGGTTTTAATTGAATGCTAATTTTTTTTACAAAAAATTTTAACTCTTATTTTCTAATTTATACTGTTCTGCACTCTTATTTCTTATATCAGAAATATTTGCAATTCTGTACTGTTTATATAAGATAAATATGTTCAAAATGAATTTTGAGCATCATTGATATTAAACTAGGGGGTGACACACCCTGCTCGCTCCGCTCTCCAACCCTCAGGAATCACGTTGTGATTCTTTCGGGAAGCACAGAGTGACGTTAGTATGTATATATAAATGTTAGTATATACATATTGCACTGTATATGCAAATATTAGAAAGAAATTTGAATGGTAATATATATATAATTTTAAGATGTTTAAAAATCAAAATTATTTACATCAATCGTAAATCAGTCATTTAAAACTTCTTTCCATACACAAATGACAATATCTTCAACAGTTTTATTTGCCCTCACTTCATTTCACCAAAATTTTAAACATGCCCAATTTTGAATGAAATGTTGCTGAGAAAAGCTTCCCCACATGTATTCACACTCACTCAAATTATTATTTAGCCAGGAAAGGTATAACTTTTCTCTCTGGGCAGTTATTTATCTGTTAAACCTCAGAAAATTTATGTTGTCAAGAGATCTTTTACCTAAGAAAGGACCATTTAAAGAGAAAAGTGGCTTGAAACATGCTTATATTAACTATTCAAAATTGAAACCATAATAATTATGTATTTTTAGCTTTTTAAAATTGATAAGATCCTAAGTTTACTCGTGTTATGTTGCTCAGAAAGTTTCTACACATGTATACAGACTCCCTCCAGTTACAATTTAGTCAAGAAAGGTACAGCATTTTTCTCTAGGTTTAAACTCAAAAAATGTGAGTAATCAAACGATGAAATAGCCCATTCCTAAACCTTTTAACTAAAAAGGACATATTAAGGAGACATTCATTCACTTGCATAATCGAAACTGTAAGACTTAAACTTATTTTGTTCAAACTAAAAAAAAAAAAAATTGTTTCAGATTTTCTGCCGATGTAAATAAACCAAACTTGCGAGCTGTTGCCAAATGCCGATTAAGAAATTCGACCCTTTTTTGTCGCCACGTAAAAAAATTATATATATATAGATGTGAATCCTGAACACCTCAATATATGTTGTGTCGCATGAAATTCTTTGAATGCATACGGAACCAACACAAATCAGTATCATAACATAATTGTCATGTTTTAGGAAAGAGTTTGAGAATTTTCTGCTTTATTTGCATTACTGCTAATACTGTAATTGTCTGCCACTGCAGCATCACCTACGACTCATTTCACTGCAGTTTGAAAAACAAATTAAATTTTTGCACATACCTAATAATTGTTGTATCAAGCTCTACAAGTTTCTTGATTGAATTGTTCAGGTAAATAATGTTTTTTGTTTTGGCATGTAAGTATATTTCTTTAAATTTTGATGTAAATGTTGTCTGCAAACTGCATATACTTCAGTTGTTTTTTAAAATACTGTAAATTCTCTTGTAATCAGCATCCAGCTAACTGGCAATATCAACATAATGGCAGTTTTGAAGGCATAAATTCCAAATGTTTGCCTATGGAATAAAATATGTAGTGGGTTAGTAAAAAAAGGAGGTGCAGGTTTTGGTAGATGTAGACCAATCCGTTTCTGTTACCTCTCTTGATGATGATGAAAAAAAAAAAAAAATGTGGTAGAAAAGGATAACGAAGATGAGGCAGAGGATGAAGACTTACAGGGACCAAGAAAGTCGTGTGAAAGAAGCAGTAAAAGATTGCAGATTTTTCTAAAATTTTCTGAATAGTGTTTATCTATGTCTGCACCTAACTCTATGAAGCTTAATTGTATGCACAAGTGAATTGTTAAAACTCCAGCAGCAATTTTCTAATTAGGCAGGCCTTTGAGTGAAGTGTCATTGCACTAAGAAATGCAAAATTTCATGTGATGATGTATATGATAATTTTTAAATTTTATTTAATTTTTTTCTGACATATAATTTATGATTTCCAGTATTATTTATTTGTGTTCTATAGATCATAAAACGTGATCAACAGATTTTGCATGTAATTTCTACAGATTTCATCACTAAATATGAACAGTTTTCTAGAAACCTAAATGCAGTCATTCAGAAAAATCTCTTATCTGTTCCAAATAGCATTGTTATCTTTAAATCACTTTTAAAAACTTTACAGAATTGAAGCTGAAGATTATGCCAAACTGCAAGAAATGATGGCCAAACTTCGTTCAAAAGATGAAAGAGTCAAAGCTTTTAAGGAAGAAAAAAACTCTACTATAGAGCAGGTGAGATTTTTCTTTAGTGATTTTCATAATGATCTACTGTTTTTATACATGTAGAAGAAAATTGTTGCTTTAAAGATCATGATATGTCTTTACATATAAAATTTCATAGCAAATCTTTTCCCATATATAGCAAATCTTTTGTGGAAGCTAGTTTTGAAGTTTGACCTTCCATTTCCAAAGCCAACACTGGCATTGCAGCCTACTATCAACTCCAAAGAGTATATCAGATACTGTTTTAAATGTTAATAAGAAAACTACTATGAGTTAGTTTGTGACAGAGTACCTCGAATAATCTAATTCTTTGTCATACATGGAAACTGGGGGGGGGGGGGGGGGGGTTAGGAATTTTAGAGAAAAGAGCAATTAGGGAAAAAAAATATGTTTGGCAACATTTTACTGATATTGTACATATACCAATTCTAATCAAGATCAATTTTGGAGGGGGTTTTTTAAACAGTTCCTGTTGCCTCTCCTTTTCAGAATTAGCTTTTTGTTACCTCACTTAGAGTTAGAATTTGCAAATGGCAAAATTATACATATATATATATACTTTACATTTAAGTTTGAAAACCAATTAAAACTAGTTTACTAGTACTCTTAGTTTTTTTTAAAAATAATTTTGCATGGAGCATTTTAAAAGACTAAAGAATTGTTTGGAAAAAAAATGACGATAGGCTGTCTTTTTCAAACAGCCGCTGATGTTAAAGGCGTAAGATTACTTTACTCGCATGCCTTTTTTGTTTCTTGAAGCTTCTTAGATTCCCTTTGTTACTCGCGATACTCTCTTGAGCCGAGCGCCTGTACGAAAATCTGAAGAGGGAGCGCCAAGGTGAAAGGAAAATATTTACCGTTTTCGCTGGAGCTCTCGTGTCAATTACACCATTTTTTTCTCCCCTTTACGCTGGAATTTGGCGCCACGGGCAATTGCCCGGGCCTCGGACCGCCTCTGAATGTATCTCAATGGCTGCTGTTTGTTTACATCAGACATTGAGATGTAAATAAAGGTGGAGAAAAATTAACTTACTTTAAATTAATACAAAAAATAATTTGAAGAACTTATACATTTAAACTTATAATTTTAATATATATTAATTTAAATATGGCCAACACAAAAATTAATTTAGCTAACTTGTCATACAATTATTTCTCGAAGTTGCTCGTAATTATCTTTTGTTTCTTGAACTTTCTCTTGATTCTCTTTGTTTCTCGAAGTTGCTCGTAATTCTCTTTTGTTTCTTGAACTTTCTCTTGATTCTTTTTGTTTCTCGAAGTTACTCTCAATTCTCTTTTGCTTTCAGCTCAATCAGGAAATCTTGCTCGCAAAAATGTTGCCTTTGCAACTCGGTAGTCGCTGAACTACAATTTTGATTTTACAATTTTTTTTGTAACTTCTCTTGTGTGTGTGTTACCCTTTATCTAAAATAAGACACTAGTTATGTTTTTAACATATGTAGTTACCGAGATGTCCCATGCAAGGTTTTTGTGGCATTTTGGTGTGTGAATCAAATTCCAATTCCCCAATGGGAGGAACGTAGTCCTACATTTTTAAAAAAAACAACTAAAACATTGTTTTGAAAAGTCTTTGTTAAATTTCTGAGTTCATTATAATGTGAAAATGTGCATTATTATAATATATTATTTTTATGTATTCACTATTTCTAGTCACGGCAGTTGGCATTGGCAGCATCAGATTTACGTGACCTTATACGTCAAAGACTTGACAAAGACTCATTTGTAAGACGTAGTCAACAAGCTGCATTAGAATCAAGGTTACTAAGCATAGAACCTCGCATATCTCGGTCTCAGAAAAAGGATCCCCCTGTTAAGGATTAGGGCTTGTTTTCTGTGTATAAATTTTAACTTATATTTTGTGATATTTGTATATTATGTAGGTTGTGCAGTTTTTTACAGATTCACTTTTGTTATTATGTGCTTTTGTCAAGAAGGCAGCTGAGAGAAAAGGGGGAAAAAGAAATCTGCATTTAAAATTATATATTTCTGCTATTTAGGATGTTTTTATATTGTTGTATTTGTTTACTTTGTTTGTGAATGTTTCTTTTTAATCTATTATGTTAGTTGAATATTTTAGATCTTGTTTTAATTCAAAATATTATTTTGCTTTAGAAGTCTAAACAAAGTAAAATCTTTTTCCATTCTACATAAAAAGAGAAAATGTGCTCTGAGCAACTTTCCCGCAGAGGTAATTAGTAATCATAAATTTTTTAATGGATTTCAGGGCAAAATAACTTGTGTCTCATTACCATTTTTTCTGTAAGGTATTATTTAATGCCTGTCTACAGATGGATAGTTGTTAATTAGATTTTGTAATTTACTGGGACTATAGTAAATTTCCTATTTGCCTTTCAACAGATGTATGGATTTAGACTTACTGAAAAAATCATACAATGAATAGCAAAAGCAAAGTAAATCTTTTGTGATTTTTTTAGTCATTTTGGGTAAAATGTTTACATGTTTTTAAAAAGAATTATTTGTCCATAGAATTTTAGAGCCACAGAAAATTATGTTTATGTAGCAGGAAAATAACTTTCCTAAAAAAAAAAACAAAAACAAAGGCATTTTTCCTTTAATATTTTTTTCTTAAGGTTATTTGAAATTTTAAAAGGATAGTAAATTATTTAATTTTTCAATTAAAAATGTAGATTATTGTTATTAAAAAATATGTAATTGGCCTGCACGATTGATTTCAAATTTCACTTGAGGAAAGTTTCGAGCAAGTATTGTAAATTCTTTTCTATATCCTAGCCATCTGGGAAACATAGAAACACATTCTGATAGTTCTGTTAGAATCGAATATTAAAACACTTTTTTACATTTTTAAAATGCTAAATATGCTTATGATCTGTTGACTGAAATTTACCCAGTTCACTAAAACAAGTCAAAACATTTTCCAGAGGTTTACTAAACTATCAATATTAGTTAGTGTGGGAAAAAAGATGTAGATTGAATTTGAAGAAATTCTTATTCGGGACAATTTTAGACATTTGAAACAGGATATAAATTACTGTATTTTTAAGGGAAGACACTGATAAAATAACTGGTGAATTATTCTTATACAAATAATTTCCAGTTAGTAATAATGCACAAAACTTTCTTTAAAAAACTTTCCAACTGTAAAAGATGTTCATTCATTTAGGATTAAATTGATTGATGAACATTTGTTGTGCTCCATATAACTAGAAATGGTCGATAAGTTTCATTGAATAACAGTATTGCATTTATTAACAACTATTTAATTCCATGTTATTGGGAGCTTTCATGTTTTTATCTTTTACAGACCACTGGTTACATTTCACTTGTTTATAACATCAGTTTTGAATGAAAGTTGTTAATATAAAATATTTTTTATAAAGAAGGGAAACGATTATCATTGTATTTTCTTATGTTCTTGGCACAAAGTATGTTAATACTTTAATTGGAAATTAAGTGAAATTTAAGTTATATTCCAGAGGTGGGGAACCTTTTTGTACTGGATAGCCTCATTAAATTTTGGCAGTTAGGCAAAAGACTGCACGAGTAGAATCATAAAAATTGTTCTGCAATTATTAATATATTACAGACAAGTACATTGTTTGCAAACTTATATATATATAAAAGAGGAAAGTATGTTTGTGTGTTTATTTGCCTTTTGGTTTTTTTATGCACCCTCTCACCGTTGGACTTACGGTGACCAAATTTGGCACAATGATGGATTAGTACAAGAGGAAGCTAATGCCGTAAAAATTATTTTAAAATTCGAATTAGATTTCTATTTATTTAATTAAATAACGAAAATTAAGCTATTTTTAGACGTTTTTCGCTAATAACTTCTGAAATACTTATGGTACGAAAATCATTTTTATATCGCCTTAAAGAACAAAAAATTATCTTTTTAATGATACCAACTTAATCGTTGTACAATTTTTTCTCTAACTGTAATTAAGGTTTTAAAATTTATTTTAAACTCAAATTCTATCGATGCTTTTATTGTTATAAAATCAAATGTATTATTTCATCAAATCCTTTATTAACGTGTTTTTACCGCTGTTAAAGCTAAGAAAATGTTGCTTTTTTTGGTCAAGGTAGACTTTTCTTACTTCCACTGTTATTTTGTAGCATGCACTTCCGTTTTTATTTCGTAGCTTTTAACATGCACTCAAGCATCCAATGATATTAGTTTAGTTACTACGCGATGTTTCGTTTAAATTGCACTAATTTTTGAATGATCTTAATCAGTGTGAAGCGGCGTAGCAACCGGGAATAAGTGAAGTATAGATGCCAGTTTTAGGGGTGCCATGGAGACAGATCATTACTGAATTTATGCCAGTTTTTAAAGCAAAATATGATTAGGGGGGGCGTAAAAATAATACCAGAACTATGTAGGATGCTCACGAGTAGGAATGGCCAGCAATCGATATGTATACTCTCCTTGTGGAGAGACAATAAAAATGTTGTGTATCAAGAAGTACGATAGTCATTGCCCCTAACTGAGGTTAAAAGTATTCTTTTTAAAAAAGTATTTATTTTTTGTCCGAGCATTCTTCTTCTGCGAAATTCTTTCGAATGAGAATTGTTCTCAAGCGATTTTGACTTTCTATGATTTATAATTCATTCAAACAATATTGTTATAAGGTGATAAAAAGACTATATTTGAAAGTTTTTAATTCAACAAGAAAGGATTTAAAGAGATTTGTTGGAGAAAGTTGGTGAAAATACTTGTAGGGAAAAAAAAAACCAGGAGGCTGGTATATGAAAAAATATGGATCCCGAGAAATGCCGGGTTTTCAGCTAGTTGTAAATAACTGGCAAGGACGCAAAAGAAACTAAAAAAGGCTACATGCGGACTTAAGGCCGCAGGTTCCACACCCCTGTTATAGTCAAATGAATATTTTTTTTAAATGTATTTCAATGGCCAAAGGGCTTTTTATGCTATTAATTGCTTAAAGTTTCAAAATTGCATTGTTTCTTGTAAGTCTTTAAATATCTTTTGTATAAGTTTTTGTGTTAAAATGTAGCCAATATTAGATATAATGAATTATTGTATGTTGACTTTTTTTCAAAATCGTTTGTTGAATCAAAATGACTTTTTTAAATATCTGCATTTGTAAATTTTATTTGTCACAAATTTTTAAATTATAAGCCTTTATATTCAGCCTTCTTATTCAGTTAATTTAACTAAATCTGCTTCTGCAAGTTAATTTTTTCCCAAAATTTTTATCAGTGCCAGATATAAGAAAAATACTACATGAAATTTATCTGAAAAGTTAGTAAAATTATCTAACCGAAAATAATTGGTTTGTATTATATATGGTAATGAGAGAAGTCAATAAAAGTATTAATACAAAATGGATAATTTCAAAACTACTACCTTTTCATAGCAGAATATATTCATTAATTAATGTTTTAACTTCTTGCACAGTTAACGATAAGAATTTAGAAAATTACTTCACTCCAAATAATGTGGTTTAATAAAGCAGTAAATATAAATACTGTGAATTTTTCTTGTGAGTAAATGAACTTGGCACATTTCTTGGATTTCCTGCAGATTTATACAACTGTTATAGTTAATTAGATCACTTTTAATAGAAGTAACAAAGTACAGTAAATTAGCATAAAATATAAAAATGCATACCCTTTTAAATTGAATTTAATATTTTTTTAATGAAGATTGACATATGACTTAATTTATGATTTAATTGAAAATAAAAATGGCTTTGAATGCTAAAAATATTGATTGATATATTCTCATGTGACATATAGATTATTATCTTTAAGAATTAGAGAATCGTATCATGAATTTATGTAATACCACATAATTTGAACTTTCGTGTTCATATGCCAAATTAAATTGAAGTATAATCAAATAATTTTATATATAGAAAACATCATGTATTTAATAATTCATTATAATTATGCATTTTGTTTAAATATCTGTACGGAATCTTAAGAATTCGTTAAAAAAATATATCATACATTATCTGCATTAGGCAACATGTGGAAAATTTAACGTTGCAATGAAAAGGCTCCAAGGGTATAAAGAGGTACATTTTGACATCTTTTATGAACATAAATATACATTTTTCAATCGTTTTGATGTACTGTTCTCAGAATTAAAATAATTTTCTTGGACTTCTTTACATGTCTATATTTATATTCTTTTTCTGTTATTTAACTTAAATGATGTAAAGGTGTAAATTTATCTCAGGTTTAATATATTCAAATGAAACAACTTTGTATATATTTATGCACAGCTTTATTTCTAGCTTATAGATATTTATATATTTCCAATACAAATTTTTTTTTCATAATTTTTTTCTGAATGCTCAATTTTTTTCATTGCATTATAATTATGATCAATTATTATTTTACTTTCTGTGTGATATAATCTAGTCTTCTTTGTGTATAATTTTGTGCATATATATTTATATATAAAGTTTAATGAATTTTGACATTTTCTATACTTTTTAAACTTGTGATATTTTAAAATTCTTATTTATAGTAGATGCTCTTTTAGGCATTAGCATTTTTATTGCCTTTGTAGAATATTCATCTGTGAATCTGCTTTTAGAAGCCATTAATACTTGTTCCTGCCAGTCTTTGTTTTAAAAGAAGGTTTTTATTTCTTATGCAGTGTGCATTTATACCAAGTATAAACAGTGCATCTTAATTTAAATTGCTTTACTCAGTTGCTGTACAGAAGGTAATGATGCAGTCAGAATACTGCACAGAATTTTCAAATTATTTTGTTTGAACACTATTTATTTATCAGCCTAATTCATTTAATTAGATAGCATTGTACGTAAAGCTTTGAGGTGTGTAGGAAATAGCAAATGGTTTGATGTGAAACTACAGTTGGTTCATTGTGCAAGAGAAGTTGAGATGCAACATTCTGTGGTAATCAAAATAAGTTTTTTCTCACTTGATTGTTATTTATTTACCACTACAACCTCTTGTGGCAAGTTTTAAGTGCTTTTTTAAAAAATGAAGATGGGAAAAGGTGCGATGTTGCCTTCATTTCATGATGGAATCTTCAATATTAAAAAAAAATATATTGTTTCTCGATTTTTAGAACCAGAAGTAAATGAATCGAGTATGGTTATAAATTTTACACACAGTAAATAAATATCTGTACTTCTTCAGTGAATGAAAATGTCTCCTACTGTTTGCTTATGTAAATTACAAAATATAATACATTTGAATTTGCTGCCAGTTTTTGAAATTTTTCTGTTTTCAATACACAACATGTAATTACAACAACAAAGTAAATTACTTATGAGCTTTCATTAACCCTTTCGCTACCAATTGACACATATATGTGACAGATATAAAATCTATTCCAATTGAATCCCGAAACATCTTGGGCTGTGGTGGTCGTTTTTCCCAGGAGACCCTGGTAGCGAAAGGGTTAAAAAAAAAACACATTTTATGGAAAATGTTTACTTTTGAAAAGTGATTAAATAAATATGAAAAGTTATGAATTTTGAGCAGATATGAATTTTTATTTAATAATTTTAACACTTTAACCTACAGTGAGAAGTAAATATTTTGCCCAATAAGCATTTATTATCTGAAATAAAATGAAGTAATTTTGGATATTTTAAGAGCTTACTAAAACATTACTTTTGTAATGAATTAATTTTCAAACATATTCTTGAAGCTCTTTTTAACTAATTGTATTTTAAGAAATCGCAGCTCTTCACTCACTTTACGAAAGCTAAGCTACTGAAAATTACACTGTAGTAACAGAAGGCATAGCTTTTTAATATGAAAATTAAAATTTAAAAAGAAAAAAAAAACTATCATAGACTTAGAGGGAATCTGAAATTTCATACAGTCACTTTTCATGGTATTAAATTGTCTCCAAATTCTCAGTGTGTAGTTTTAGTGCTGTATTTATTTCATTTAGCTGAATAAAACTTGTTCCAGTGGCCTCCATGGCTCATCAAGAGGAAGCAACATTGAAACAGAAAAATACTTACTTTAAATTTATGAAATTAAAATCATGGTGTTAAGTTTTTTAGCTGAATGCATTAGTTCAATCATTATGAATTTCTACGTTTAATTATTTTCAAGCTACTAAAAGAATGTGTTTATTTGAGCAGCAGTAGATATTTTTTTATTTGCATTAAGAAATAAACTGGAATGTGTGCTAGATAAATTTTGCAATTTGTTCAGATGCTCTGTTGCATCGTATTGTTCCAAGTCTGCAGCAGAAAATGGCTGTCAATGTTATTTCACCTATATTGTGGAATTTAGTTTTTTTTCCAGAAATACACACTGATCAGGATTTTTTTTGGTGTGTTTATTTAAAAACCGATAATTCTTTTCATAAAATTTATCACAGATACAATATTCAGTCAATTATCACAAATAAATGGTTCACAGATATAAGAAAGCAATTATTCACAGTCTGTTTTAAAATATAGATTACTAAAAATTTGTCAAAAATTAACGTATACTTTGAACAATACTTTGGAAAATAATTATATCGTACAAAGACATTTTTCAAATCTCACAAAATTCTGTACATTTAATATCCATGTTTGCATTATAATATCTTGTAGTTTAGCTTGTCCCTATCGTTTTTCCAATAACTACACACATCAGCAAGGGGATACCATTTTTATGTCTCTAAACGGAGAAATACCTTTCTGTTAACCACCATACCAGTAAATTGATTTTCAAAGTAAGGTATTTCTTTACGTGATTTGTTAAAGCATCGACTTTTTCAGTCTAACAAATTTGGATTTTCTTTTGTGCCAAAGACTTAAAACAAAATTTCAAACATAAAACTTCAATATGAAAAGATGCATATGAAAAAGATCTTGAGCAATTATTGGATGCATCAGTATGGGCAGAAGGCTGTCTTTTTCCGAGTTTTTTTGGCAGATTTTGAAATGATCCGATTTCTAATGAAATTATTCTTGGAATTGACAATTGGAACTTGAATTAATCCAAAACACAAACAAATGACTCTCTATGTTTTATCACTATGGCTGTGGATTAAGAACTGAAACCACAAATGTTTTCAGTATCGTGGCCTTAGAAAATTACAACATTATTTATTTAACTGAAAATGGCTTTGTCAAGATATTGACTCTTCCAATTTCTATGACAACATATACTTCATTTTTCAAAAGGATCAAGATTCAAAAATCAAGCTCATGTAAATGTGGTGGCAGTGCGATTATTGCTGTTAAAACTTTTTCTTTCCACCAAATTGCCTTTCCTAAATTGAATCTAGAATGACTCTGAATTTCAATCAATTTGAAATATCAGGGAAAAAAATCCTCTCATAATTTATTTTCCACCTGGTTGTGGTATTGATAGGTATGTACAATTGTTTTTAGTGATGGATGAGGTGATTTTATGGTAAAGCTGCCCTTTTGAATCGGTAAAGGCAAGACAAATGCATTATCAATAAATCGGACATGTTGTTTAAGCATAGACTTATCTGACAGAAAAGATATTTTAGATCTATGTATCAGTGAAAATAAGGAATCGAAGTTTGGCGAGATTTCAGAGTTAAAAAAATAGAAATCTAAACTAATTGCTTACAGTAATAATTTATCACCAACGGCCTTACCATGTCGAAAGCACTGGTTCTCATCTGGTCAGTAAGTAATTTATCGGGCAGATCCAGAGTTCCCATTGGTTTTCTTCGTTATGCTATGAAGCACAGAATGTGCCCTATTTTGACACTATATTTGAAAGTTCTGTCTAGACCTGGTCTCCGAATACAAGGGAAAAAAAACAACTTGTGGCAGTCCTGGCAATTTTCATGTGTGGTGATGACATTTATTAGAAAGTATACGAGAAATTCTAGAGGAGACTATTCCCACTGGTTATTATTTATACCTGCCAATTCGGGTATGCTTCAAAGATTAATTTGACTTCTTAAAAATAAGGAGATTCCTCAGTCAATACCTTTAAACTGCTATCTAGGTTGAAAAACTATATTAGATTGAATAACCCCTCTGCAATATACTTAATTGTCATTGTGATTTCATCAACAGGTACAGATAAAATCTTTTCTGGAATTTGATCTATCTTTTCTTATTTCGGTTTTAACAACTTGCTTGAAAATTATATTCACTCTTTGAATAGAAAAGCTCGAGTCACAGTTCTATTATGTGTTCCAACTCCATTGGTTTATTTGCATATGCAGTTAAGTGCTAAATTTGTTGGTTCAACACCCGATTCTGCCAAATTCTAGTACTTGTTTAAGTCTGCTGTAGGTGCCAAACATTCTTCTACTGGTGTGGTATGGAATTTTGGAAAGACGAGGGGCAGTGTCATTTTATTTTGGTTCATAATTATGAAGTCTACCACTTAATGGTCATTGGGTAGTCTCATAAAAGGTTATTAGTCAACTAATTAAAATAAAATAATTCATATAAATATTTTGGCACTTTGGTGTATTTGGCACGGTATTCATTTATCAAGCCATATAAAATTTGTGCGAAAGAGACATATGAAGCAACTGTTTTTTACATTTACAGTACACAAAGAACAGCATAACATACAATAATATTTATAAAAATATAAAAATAATTCATCTTCATAAAAATTGTAATAAAAAAGTGGTTCTAAAATTGCATATGAGGAAAGACAAAATAACCACTGCGTTTTCCATTTGCTAAGAACTACATAAATTTGTAAAGAACTACATACATACCTTAATTATAAAAATACATATATAGATTATTTATCTTCATAAAAATTGTGACAAGGAAGCAGTTCTGAAATTGCATGCAGTGGTTCTTCAAAAAAATCAAAGCAGCAGTACAATTACATGAAAACTCATTTATGCAGTTCAAATGGTACAGAAATTCACATACATTCTGTAATAAGTTTCTATGTTTTGTCAATACAATGAGATATATATTGCAATGAAATTTTGTGAGTACAAAAAATTTGAGAACCACCAGCATGTAACAAATTAGAGTGGAACTCCACAACTGAGAAAAAAAATATTGTCTTATCAACTCTTAGATAAGGTAATAATAATATTTGCAATTAATATTTAGAGAATAATATTTGTCACCTCTCTGGGCTCAAATATTCATTTAATTCGCTCTTTTTATATCCATAGCATTCCTATATGCTGAAATTGTCATTCAATTGCCTGTCTGTCATTAATAGGGTCACTTGTATTAGGATTTCTTTTCCAAAGGAGCCAATCTTTAAAACAGTAATTTTTTTAAAAAAAACTTTTTCTCCTCGTAAGTTTCATAATAATTTTGTTAGTAAGAATGACCTCAGCCTATTATATTCACATAATTTCATTTGCTTTAAAAATTTTTCTAAAATCTAAACCTCATGTAAATATTCACCCCTCTATTTTAAAGAATTCTTTATTATATTTATAGCACCCCTTTCAGTATATGAATTTCTTCCCTGAACAACTAATTATCATTCCCAATAGTCAAATTCTCTATCATTTGATTCTTATTTACAAGATTAATTTTAAAGTCCTCTCTATCCTTAATCGCTAAAAATATAAGAAACTAGTTCAAGCCTCAATTTCCCTTATGATTCAATTATTTCCATACAATACTATCCTTCCGACCCTTTCTACAAAACGAGAAAACTTGAGAAGAAACTCATTGTCCCAATTATTGCTTTAAATATTCTTCTATACTATCTCCCCAACTGGATAACATTACCACACAACTTTCATTTGTATTCTTATATAATAACCCCTTTAACTTTGTAGCTTACTTTACTGATTTACTTTGTACTTTACTGATGATAAAGAGGTCTAAATGAAATAGTTGTGAAATTCACTTCATTATCTCCATAGATTAAGTAGGAATTAAGATGCTCTTTGTTGTAGTTACTATTACTACTTTAGAAACTTTGTTTCACTATTCAAGTATGTGTAATTGATTGCAAATCAATTTAAAACTTCCAAACAAAAATCTCCTACTGAGTAACAATGAATTGAAATACTTCATAATCTTATGGTGGATTAGCGCACTAAGTTTAAGCCTAGGAAATAAAATTGAATTACATTCAACCAGTTATTAAAACCAACAAGAACAAATAAGCTACTACTATTACATTTATTTCAAACATTAAATAAGGAATTGGAAATATCAAAGCAATCTTCACATCAAAAGTTAAGAAGAGAATAGAAATTAGATAAAATAAAAAAGAGAGAAAAATATTCAGGCAACATAATCTAACATTAGAAATCTGCATTTGCAAAAAGAAAAAGTTTTGTGTCTAATAGGTTTTGTAATATATTAAAACAGGGATGAGATTGTCAAAAAAGCAAAAAGGCTGAAATCGTACACGAGCAAAAAATTTTTACCATAATTTATACGCGAAAGAAGTAAAACATCAGAACATGCAATATGATGAAAATATTACACTATAATAATTAATAACTTAATTATTTATAATTCAGAACATATAAATAAGAAAGAATATTAAATTATTATTAAATCAATCACATTAAAAGTTAACAAACAAGTTTAACACATCATCAGGGGTGTCAGAAAATACAAAATTAGACATTAAAACATATTTACCACCTGTACATCACTGAGATGCAACATTCACCCAACAGAAGTCCAAGAAGAATTATATTAAATAGCCTACCCTCAAAAAATAAATAAAAATAAGGACAAATCATTTCTTTTGCTTCATGCAACTGTGTAAAGTGTATTTAAAAAGTAAATTAAAGTGTATTTCTAAAAATTATAATAATGTATCATATACTGAATTCAGTTTCATTTCTTTTATTTTTTATACATTTTTGCAAAAGTAACAGCACAATGATTTTGCACCTTATAAAGTGAGAAGGGTTGAGAAATTGTACTGTTACAATGGCAGATTCATTTAGCATTATTGCTATTTGAAACCCTTTGAAACATTTCCTTAATTGTTAAAGAAGTGGTTTTCTTTGGTTTTTTTTTATTTGTGTGGCTTTTGTTGGTAACAAATCTCCATTAACAAGCTTCACCCCTTATTTTGGAGGGCTCCTATCTTTGACAGATTTTTCTTCAATAAAAGATGTGTTTGCATCCTCTGCAAGTTTATTTTCAATAAAGGCTAAAGTTTTTGCACATTCTTCATTAGTATCTCTCTGTTTAATTACTGGCATAGTTGTCGGGACTACATTATCTCTAGAATGCCTAGGTAAATCATCTGTTTTATTTTGAGAAGATTTTTTTAATGTCTTATTCTCTGCTTTTTTGCTGCATTTGCACACAGCTTTTTAGCTGCCTCTTTTGACAGGAGTTTCTTTTTTTTTTAATGTAGTTTATTTGTTTTTGTTCTTTTTTTTTATTTCTTTATCTTGGTACGCCCTACAAGATGACCTTAAGTGTTCAACTAATTTTTTTTTCAACACGTTCATGAAATTTTTTTTTTTTTGCAAAATATGCCACAGAGGTTTTGTTTTCTGCAAAAAGGCGGTACTTAATACTTTGAATGGTACTGAATGTTGGAATGTTTATCCTTGTAGAACTTGCAGCTAGTTTCTTGGAGAGTGGAGTTAAGCCGCACTGTTGAGCATATTTTCCCAGAATTTTCTTTCGAAAACGGAAGATAGGAAGGTTTCTTTTCTTTGTGTAAAAGCGGAATTTTCGGAAGAAAAAGCAAATTTACAGAGGGAAGGGGAAGAAGAAAATCGAAAAAAAAAAAAAAAAAATAAAGGGAATTTCTCAAATAGCAAAAAAGCGGAAATTCGCGGAAGAATCTCATCCCTGAAATTAAAAAGAAAATGGAATCCTCACTACAACCACCAATACTGATATGAATAATATATAAAAAAAAACAAATATTCCTGTGATTTGGTTGTCATTTGCTCAATTTCTCGTCAATAGACTACAGAAAGTACGAAACATATCACATCAACAAAATGCCAATACCAGGCTGCACATTCAAATCCAAAATGATAACTTCTTCTAAAATAACTCTTAGTTCATCAAATTCATATCTCAAAAAGAACTCTATTACTTATATCTGTAATAAATAAAAATTCTAAAATTTCCAAAATTAAAGCAACAGAAAAAACAGTATATGATCATGGGATAATAAACAATAACAAACTATCCTTCACTTTAAAATTTTTTAAACTTAAATTCCACTACTTTCATTAATTAAAGAAATGTTTTCATCTCGGACAACATCGGGTATATCAATTAGTCTCTACTAATAATAAACGAGAATGTGTCTGTGTTGGCACTCTACAGGACAGACACCACTAGACCTAGAGCAACGAAATTTGGCACAAACATACTTTGGAGGGTGGGAATGTGCACCTTGGAGATTCAGTTGAAATTTTATTTCCAACAATCAAACTGGTCACCGAAGGCGGCTAGTTTAAAACAAAAAAAAACAAAACAAGATTCAACAATTGTTTAAACTGATTAATTGCACACAATGAAAAGTAAAACAACTTAAATTTTCTTTGTCTTTGAATGAATGAATAATTTACAAGATATATTCATCAAATAAAACTGCACAAATTATTAACTTTCATTTGAATGTTGACAGTTCTTTGATAATTTCAAATGTCAATAAAAATTAAAATCCATGACATAAAAAAAGTAATCATGATGAGAGATTAAATAATGTTATGCATAGTGCTGCATAGTTCTTCAGTGAAATGAATAAAATTGAATCACTCTGAAAACTGAAATTTTATGCCCACTGCAGCAAGCTCAGAAACTAAATATACCAGAACATATGGTATTCTAACACCAAATGTACTTTCTTTTTCACACATTCGGCATCTATTGTTCTCCTGAACTGCTTCTCTGAATTCTGCATTTGGAGGTCTTGTCACAGGAAATAGTAACTGTTGGCATTCTTCACAAATGAATGCCTGCAAAGCAAATAAAAATGCATTCAAGAAATTGAAACATTAATAGTTCATAGCATCATTGAAATGGTATTTAAGATCCTCATTGCTGTAATGATTTGCAACACTATTTTAATGTTATAAATCGAGAGTTACAATAATTGATAATATGGCAGTTAAAGTATTTTTTATATATTGTAGGGATACAATTAAATAAAGATGAATTTATGATGACAACTGTACATATAAATAAAAATAAATACACAATACTAGCAAAAATTTGTCTTAAATTAAGGAAGCTATTTATTTAATGCTATTACAGTCAAACGTCGCAAATCCAGACCTTTTTCATTCCATAACTCCCCGCCCCCCCCAAAAAAATATATATATCCTAACTTTTATCTACTAAATCGGCGTCCAGAGTCGGCAGAAATTGGTTGTAACCATCTGGGGAGGGAAGGAATTTAACCACATATACAACGATGTGCGACAAAGGTATTGCGGGGGGGGGAATTGTAATCCTAATGTTAGGATCTCGAAAGAAAAGCTGAAATTTTTTAACTACTTGAGTACATCAAGTCAATAGAACAAGAAATTGCCGAAGATGACGCCTTTGACAGAGTGTCAGCTCACCAATGCCGAAATATGCAGTATGGTGTTGATGAACTCCCAAACTTCAGTATCCGATAGCGAGGAGAGCGAAGAAGAAACACAAGTGGAAGATAAAATACCAATTGACAGTTTAGTGGAAGTGTTGAACACCGCAATAAAAGGACTTGAGCAAAGGGACTTTATTTCGGAGTTGGACATAATGGCGATACATAAAATAAAAGAGAAGTTACTTAATCAAAAACCGAAACTAATGAAGCTATTCACTTTAAATTAAATGTTAAAATTAATACGAAATAATATTAATTATGTTTATAAATCAAAGAAAACAAATAATAAATAAGTTTAAAAAAATTAGATTGAATTCTGTGTTTTATGATGTTAAATTCACTTCTTAATATTAAAATGATCTAAGATCTGTATGTCTAAGATCCGGAATTATTCCAAATCCGGAATTGCTGAAGTCCCGATGATTCCGGATTTGCGACATTCTACTGTAATAATTAAATAATATGAAGTCCTGAAAAAGAGATTGTGAGTTCTGGTGAAACTTTTTAAACAAAATTTGAATGTTCTAGAACCTGTTTTCAATAATCATTGTGAACACTAGAAAAATATACCATTGGAATTAAATCCAACAAAATAGGAAAATGTAGTAATATTTCCCAAAAAGTTTTCTGAGTAAAATAAAAAATGAAATGGAAAATCTCTAAAATGTTTACAAAAAAACACCAATGACTAGGAAATCTTGGCACATCCTTTGTTCAAATATATAAAAAAACAATACAAAATCATTTAGATATTTACTATTGAAATATATGTATTACATGCACAACCAAGATAGTAATAAATTAAATATGTGCGATCATCAGTGAAGTGTTAAGTTTTAAATTGGTTTTGGTTTGTCTTTTATAATTTGTCACAACAAAATTAAAACAGAATAAAAAATGTAATTAATACTGGATGGCATCTTTTATACAATTTTTTTTTCTAAAACTAAAGTAGTTTGGATTAATTGAAATTTATTGTTGTGAAAAAAAAATCTAAATCAAATTCACAGAATTTTAAAACTAATTAAAATATTATTAATGAAAATTTATGAAATAAAAGAGAAATCTCTGTGAATTCAAATATCACACAAAATATTTATGACATGGAATTAACAGTTTTAGTTCCATGTAAAACCAAGAATGCAAAATTTAAACATCCAAAACTTACTACATATCACACCTGTATTTTACAAAATTTATAAAGTTACAGTTTTAGAGTATTACTAGCTGTTACCCGCAACTTCGTGCACGAAGAATTTGAATTATTAATTTTTTTTTAAATTCACGAATGTAAATGTTTCGCTACATGTTGAAACGGGAAATTAAAAGTTTTGACTGTTGACAATACATAATTTTTGCACGGATGTAGAGGTTTTGTGGTCTGGACACACGTGAACACGCCATATATAGTTGTCCATGGGAAAAATATGGTTTTTCAAAATGTACGCCTGCCCCTTTGAGTGTTTCGCCCTGAACCTGGCAAATGCTAATTTTAAAGGGAATTGTTACATTTTGAACTTGGATGGTAAATTCTTCGGTATTATCGGAATGAGTGAAATTAAAAACACTCTCTAGTTTTTAAACACTCTCACGACGTTTGGACCTAAGTGTGCAATTTGTAACCGTGCACAGTGTCGGTACATCGAGATTACCCATCAATAGTACTAGCACACTGACTTTTAATCTCAGTTTGTCGGAAGAGCTTGTTATCTGTTATATGAAGAAATTGATGTTAATTATTATTACCCATTAGCATATCTACAGGTAGATATTCTATACTACCTCCCTCCATTTGTGACATATTTTTTTATTTATCAGACCTAAACTTTCATTAATCAGTACCAAAATTACCAATTCAACAACCATTCTCTATTCCTCATATATTCTCCGTTACTGCAAATTACATCATTGTACTCAATGGTATCATCAGGCCCTTATAATCTGTGGAATATACCATCCATCATGCTATATGTCATCCACTTCTACCATTCAAAAGAATACATAAAACAAAATACTATATCTTCGCATATTTTCCTTTAGTTATAATTAACATTAGTTTCTAAAGTTTAATCTAAAAACTCTTGCAGCTATATCATATCTATCAATAGATTTCTGTCCCGATGTCAATTTATCGACAGCTTCTTGAATAAAATCTGATATGGAAAAGACACAAATATAAATAACCAAAATTAAATAGACTGCAAACTCGGAAAATGAAAATCAAGCGTCGAGTTTAGTAATTTCACTTATTATTCCATAAATAAATTGTTTATTTTCTCAGAAAGATCACATAATCGCGATTTGCTTTATGATCACGTGATGTTTGACATTAAAAATAAGTTATTCCACGTGTAGTTTTGCTGTGAAAGCGTAACAAACAGACACACTTTCTCATTTAATATATTATTAAGGATTTAATATCTCTTAGGAAACGCAGGTAAAAATGACAGGTAATATGAACTACGGTGATTTTTTAATCTAATTAAATAAGCTTTATAATTCTTTAAGAACCAATGAAAACATTGCCCAATGATATTTGAAAAAAAAATAAACAGAAAAAATAATAGCAAAGTAATTACACCGTTGAATAGCAACTCATCAGTATCAACTCTATGTAGTGTCATTAAATTTGATTTATTTTAAAATCGTCTGCGTGTCAACTTTTTATTAAATTTTGAAAAATTGATAAAAATTGAAGGACAAATGTCACAGATATAAAATTGATATCATTAGAAAGGTAAAATTTTGAACTTTAAGATGGTATAAAAATAATTTTGGGGGGATAATTTGCTCCAAACTTACAGCAGATAAACGGTTTCGGTTACTTTTTAATTAACTAACTGTTTAATTAACTTTTGAGCTTTAAAAAGTTGACAGTAATCTTCCCCTGGTCCTAATTAATAAGTGTGCAAAGTCTGGTTGAAATCAGTGACGTGCTTTAGGATGAGATGTGGAACATAGATACAAACCCACAATGACTTTTATTTATATTAAGATTGATCGAGTGAAGTGAGGTCTCTGTTTCAACTTGACCATTCATCATTTTGTCAGTTTGTAAATTTGTTTGTTACACAGTCATGATTAGTGAAGTGGGGTGGGTAAATGCCCAGTGCGTAGGTAAATATTTTTTTGATATTTACCCTAAGCCTGAGCAAATACCCAAAAACTGGGTATTTTGCAATAAAAAAAGTATTTGCAAATGGTGATTTAAAATGAAATAAAATTTATAAATACCCCATAATTGGATATATTGCAGCAAGCAAGCAAAAAAAAAAAAAAAAAAAAAAAAAAAAAAAAGCATATGGTGGCCATCCAAAAATGTCACACTTTTTTTTCAATATTTTTGACCTCCCCCCCCTTTGTCACAAAGTCTTACACTTTACCATACCGATACCCCCTCCCCCCTTGTCACATGTCACGCTATATTACATAAACATATACTAACAGTTCAGAAACAAAGCACTACATTACAGATTATATTTCAAATTTTATTTTTAAACTTTAACCATGTGTTTTAATGACATTTGTGAGCATAACAATAATAATGATTATACGTGTATGTATTTTGTGGGAAATAAGATTAAGGTTTACAACAAAAAACCTAATTAATATACAATAGTAATAAAATATTAATATAAAAGAGCAATTGAAACAGTAGTATTTTGGAATTTGAAATGAAATTTGATATATTTTGCTATAAATCTTATCTTTACTTTATGAACACAAAATACTCTTAAACAGATTGAATTAAAAAAAAAAAATGCCTCAATAAGATCAACCTGTTTGTGTCACTACCAGTTCTACCACTCACCCAGGTGGGGCGACGTATCTTTAGTTGGAAATTTTAAGGGTGCGACAGGGGGAGGTTTCCTTCTAATGGTCAAGAATTTCTGCTACTACTATATTCTCAGAACCTACCCTGAATGCTTTTTTTGAAAAGAAAGGAATATAAGTGGAAAAAAAATCACATGAAAGTTGTTTTAGCCCCGATTAAAAAAATACCCTCAAATTATGGCAACTTCAAAATTTAATCTGCTGATTTTAAATGTTTTTATTTTAACCAAAATGTGTGATGTCACACTTCTTGTTACCCCCTCCCTCCCCCTTGTCACAATTTCAAGAACTCCCTCCAAGTGTGACGGCCCGAATGGTGATTTAAAATGAAACATAAAATTTATAAAGAGCCCAAAACTGTGTATATTGTAAAAAAAAGTATTTTTGAATGGTGATTCACAAATTCGGCAAGTATTTGGTCCTTTTGCTGAATACTAAAGATATTCGGCTGAAATCTATTCCGAGTAGTAATTTTTTTTAAATTCCTAATTTGCTTTTAAATATATTTAACAAACTGTATGCAAGTGTATTTAATAATGTTGCATGCCATTTATCATTGTAAAATCTGAAATTATGATGCAAAAACAATAATCGTTCTGCATTTTCAGGAAGAAGTCTGTTCCGTTTGGTTTCATACATATATATTACAAGCTTCAGAAAATAAGTGCTCAATATATATTGTGCTTCCAGGTGCACAAAGATATTTTCTTGCTAAATTTACAAATCTTGAAAATTTTTCCGTTTTTTTTTTCTCTCCAACCAATTAAGTGGACATTCTATCCTAGCTATTAGAAATTCTTATAAAAACAGGAATTTACTTAAAATAACTTTAATTTATCTACTGAATTTTCTTTTGTGTTTGCCATTGTCATGTTCTGCAATGATGACTTTTTATTTCTGTTTAGCAAGTACAACATGAAGATGGGTTCTCACAGTTTATTATTGGAATTAAGATATTTAAAATATTACAAAAAATGCATCGAGGTCCTAATATTTTTTAAATATGCAAATAATAAAAAAAATCAAAATTTTTTTAAATAGTAGGTATTCGGCTGCCGAATATTCAATATTCAGTTTGAAACTTGGCCGAATATTTGGTATTCAGCCAAACCACTATTTGCTACATACATAGTTTATAATATTTTTAAATTAAAGTTTAAACAAATTTAAACACAAACAATTGCTATCAGGATTCAAAATAAAACATTCTAGAACTTAAACAAGAATAGAGCATAATTTACCTGTTCTGGTTGGAAGCAGTGACACTTACAATCTATACTTATAAAAGGCCATGTAGTGTGTGTGCGTGTCTTCAATGTTCAGATGAATACATCGCACTTACAGCTATGAAATTTCGCACACAGGTAGTCGTAATGGTGACTCAATCACCTCGAAGCCGAAATTTTAAAATTTTATCTACATTTTTTTAATTTAATATTTTGTGTTTGGGTGATTTTATGCACTAATTTCTCAATAGCATGATTTTAGATAATTGTACGAAAAAAATAGATACACCATCAGAAAGAGCAAACGATTTCCGTTCTAATAAGTTTGAAAAATAGTCACTTTATGGTAATTTTCCATTCGGATTTCTCAAAATTCTCGCATCCGACATTCTAATAATGCTATAATTAAAATTTTTTTTTCAGCTTATGACTGGAACATTTCTTTCAGATTTAAAACAAGAATGGTTAAAATATGCTTTTCCATTTTTTAAAATCAATTTCCTGTTAAGTTCAGAGATTTTTCTCTAGTGAGCATTCTCCCGCGGAAATTTCTCTGGAACCATCCCAACATGCATTGTTGCAATTTCATTGGTTGATAGTGCAGGATATGTTATAACCTTCAACTGAATGACTCTGATTATTATTTTTGGAAGTATCTTAACATGTTTATTTGTCTTGCATATTTTGCTTGCTGTTTAATAATCATTTTAACGCTGCAATTTTTTATTATTTTTTCGGATTAACATACTCTGTACGGTTTTTCTACAGTTGAAATGTCATTATCGTGAAGAAAAAGAGCAGGAGGCGTTTTATTTCCCTCATTTTGTTGAAGTCCTGATTCCATGGGCAATTCCATGTGCGTACTGCTAGTGGAATAATAATTTTGAACACTGTTTATGTTATAGAGATAGCACCAGTGAATCTTTGGATTCAAAATTTTCTCACAATGCCATGTTTTAGATTTAGGTTTGGAGCAGGTTTTAATGAAGAGTTAGTCACTTACTTCACATGTATTAATATTATGGTAAAAAGATGGGAAAGGAAAAAAACATGCTTGGAACTTTTTTAAGTTTAAGAAGGATAAAATTGTACATGCAATTACTCTAATGTTGAGTACAAACATGCCAATGTAAACAAAATGGAGAACACATAAAAAAATGTTTCAATGTCCTGTGGGTTTTTGAAAGGGATGTAATACTAAAGTTTATTTTAAGCAAATTCCAACCACGACAACTACATCAAATTTGGAGTTTCAAGAACATTTAATTATGCTGATGTTAATGATCTAGATGAACCCCACCTAGCCAGTAAAATGTTTAACACATCTTCAAATAACACAGCAATTTCTAACACAAGAATTTCACTGTCACTTTCAAAAACTGTTAGAACTGAAGCACCTGCTAACTTTTCATCAGAAATATATGGTTCTATGATCAATTAATTCAAAATGAATTATGAACAATTGTATCTTTCATTTTAGTTTCAATATCAGCTCTCTATCATTTTAAAACCAAAATATACATTTTCTTTTTTTTTTTAATTTAGTTAAACAACTTTTTAAAAAAGTGTTGACATTAAAAAGGTTCACAGTTTGGCACCATTAAAACATTTGAATCATTTTGTTAAGACATTTAATGCTAATTTTGTTAATACTGATAGAGGCAGAGTATGTTTTTCAATGATTCTAAACAAATAGTTAATGTTATAAAAATGTGAAGACTACCTCCACTCTTGAGTGTAAAATTTTCTACAACTTTGTAACAGTACATTTCTGATGAAAATTTATTAATAAGTCAACGTATTTGTTTCGTAAGTACAGGGAGTAAAATTTGTGCACAATATAGGAGTGATTGGTTTAAGATTGTAAATATAGCTTTGTAAGATAGTGTATTATGGGGGTGAAGAAGGTACCTCATCCAGAGACAAATAATGATGTCTGGTGCCCCTGGCAACAATATTGTCTTCAAAATGAATGACAACATTGGATAAACCTTTAAAGATTGTGATGAAGAACAGATCTTAGTTTTTTTTTTTTTTTTGGTGGAAGGGGGATGCGAGGTCTGTTCATAGAATTACTAGTCATAAATATATTTAATTCAAACAAAATACTGAAAATAAGTAAAAACCAACACAAATAACACTTAAACAGAAAATTGTATAAATACACAATAATAAGATATAAAGCAGAATGAATAGTTAAGTTTATCTATAAATTCATTATTTTCTCAGAGCCACAAATTTAATATGTCGCTTCAGAGTACTTATTTTAACTTAAAAGATTGATGGGTTTTGAAAGTGATAGAGGAATACTTGTCAAATAATCTATACAGAATTTTTTTGTCTGATACATAAATCAACAATGTTCACTTTAGAACCATCAAATTTGATATACTTTTTGCGATATTTTAGATGAGAACTCAAAGAAATTTAAATGATTCATGTAAAAGAATATTCTACAATGGCCATTCAATTACTTGTTTTCACTTAACACTTTCACTACGATCCCTGCCCCAACCGGCCTGGTAGGTTCTATACGAGCCGGGCGGGCAAGGGTCAAACTAGGGGTTTGGGTAGTAAAGTGAATTTTCCCCAAGGGTGTTCCTGGGAAGGGGAAAAGTCTGCTATTCATAGCTGACAGTGATGAATTGATTTCGCATGTGGGAAGCTTCAAATGTTTTCAGAAAGAATTGCTCGCTGAACTTTCAAAATAAGATGCGGAAATAATTTTAATATGTTATATTTTTTATTAACTAAAATCTGTATTTATTTGAATGAAAAAAATATTAAATCGTAAGAATACTGTTTTAAAATTTAAATTTCTGAGAAATTCATTTATTAAAGTAGATTTTTCGAATTTCTTATCATGAAGACAAATATCATTTTGAATGTTAATAGATAAACAATGTTTCATTTAAAACGGGTTAATGTTTACTCCAGAAAATATAATTAAAATGATTTACTCATGAATATGTAATTTTTTGATTGACTGGGCTTGATTGAAGTATTCAAGATTTTAAATATAAACAAACAAAAACAAAAAACTCGCAAGTTGTAGTAAATTTTATTAGTAATGTACTTGATTTTAAAAATTTCTTGCAATTTTTCTTCTCAATAACATTACACCAGTTTTAATATTTTTATAACTTAATTATAATTTAATCAATTAACTGAACTAAATTTCAATTCCATACAAGAGACGTTTCATAATTGAAAATTTGTGTTAAAAATTATTTCAAGATTACATAATATTTATAATAATGAATTTAAAAAAGATGAATCAGTAAGGAATAATTAAAATAAAATGCTTTTTCCTTTATATACAACTAAAGAAAAGTGTACTTTAAAAAATTATTTTTATTAAATTTGTTTTTTTCTTAAAATCAATGCTGTAAATGGTTAATTTTATTAAATTTTATTTCTAAGCGATAAGGAGTCATGTTAAAAAAGCATATATTAGTGATAAAACTTCATTTTTAAAAAAGGTAATGATTGAAGTTTTTCTATGTGACATTTGAGGGACCAATAATTAAAACACATTCACTCTAAAAGCTTTCCAAACTGATTCAGTATTTGAAAAATTGGAAATTGTTGGAAACATTGGCTAAAATTTAATCAACAACAAAAATTTAAATTCACGAAGAGATCAACAACTTGACTCGATTTCTACCGTCAAAATAAAAATTTAGAAAAAAAAATAATAGCTTCGACTAAAATATTTTACCTCAAACAATTTTAAAATATATGATAAAACCCACCACACAGTAGATTTACTACTTTGAGTTTGCTGCTTTTATTGCTGATAAGTTATTTTATTTTATATTATTTTTATTAAAGAAAAAATTCTTTTCTTATAAATTAGGCATTAAAAAGACTAATTGAAATTAAATTAATCGCAAAGACTTAAATCTCGAATCAACTATTGTGAGATATAATGAATGGTGTATCAGAATTGCAAGTTAAATCCATCTATGTTATACTCTTAATTCACTTACAGTACTCTCAATTTTCTAATTTATCTTTTTTCGTACAAAGGAAATATATATGTTCACAATTCTATTTTATTTACTTACAAACATTTGAGCTTTCCTCAAAAATAAATTCCCTTACTATGTTTCTATTTCTCCCCTAGTCTAAGAAAGAAGCATGTGTTTTTCATACAGAAGCACACATCTCTCTATGTGAAAAGTAGTCTGTTAACCTGTTGCATTGTCATTACAAAAGGTACCATCAAATCAATCACCGAATTGTTGCTACTTTTAGTGTTAAAAATGGCAAGAAAAGAAAATGCTACATTTGGCTTTTACAGTCCATTTCAGAATCATTTATGTCGTAAGGAATGGTAAAATTACATGGAACATGTGGCAGACAGATTTTGCTATAGAAACAGGAGTCTTGCATTGTAAAGGAGCCTATTTTCCCTTGTTCAGAGTGGATTGAACAGAACACAACTGAATTCCGAAGAGGATGTTCTAAATATTCCCTTTATTCTTAATCATTTCTGAAGGTTAGCAGTTTAGGATGCAACAGGTTAATTTATCAATCTTGAAAGGGAGACCCTTTCTGTAGAAAACCACCCACTGTGAGGAGAAAAGGGGAGAAGGCGTATGAGTCCATTTCACCAAAAGTGAAGAATTACAATCCAAAAAGTTTATCAAATAGCTAGTAAAAGGAATATAAATATCTGTGGAAAATTTCATTTCCTGATTACATTGCTCCACATTATTTTATAATTAAATAAATTGCTTGAATACATTGAGCAAAATTGCATTAAAAAGAAAAATACTATAAACCCCTACTATTGTGGAAACAATTGAAAAAATTCCATTATGTTCTCCATTCAGGACTGTATCAGTCAACTAGAGACCCCGGTCTCTACCCGTGGGTCACTATCCAGTGAGCTTTCGACCACCCACTGTGAGGAGAAAAGGCGGACGAGTCCATTTCACCAATCCATATGTCAACAAAACCTCAGTATACAAAGGTAGTAAGATTTTGAGGGCTGCTAGGAGTCAGGGGGCTAAAGAATGCCTGTTCTCTATTCATATGCATAATTCTTAATTTAAAACCACCTACTTTGGTTTGTTAAGTCATGAAATTTTACTTTAAGATCTAGAAGAGTTTTGAAAGGAGCCAATATGCCTTTAGAGAAGACTGCAATAAAAAACAACAGTCTTGAAATTCTAATGAGTTTCACAATTTTTATTTTTCAGAAACCAAATTCATTTAACTTTGTCACACATATTTCTTTGAAAAGGTCTAGGATAAATAGATTGATACTCATCTTGAAGAATGTCATTTGTTCCACATAAAGTCAACAATATTTTTATAGTACTATAACACTTAATATACTGGCACAGTATATTAAACTAATAATTTTGGTACAAACACAATTTCTTTTAACATGCCTTTCACAGAAACTATTCTATTTGCAGTTCATATACATATTTTTAAATTTGAAAATGTCAAATTTGATTTGAAGTGAAACAAGCAAATGGTTCTAGATTTTTTAAAGATTCATCTCAAAACAATTAAGGCAGAAGTGACGATTTCAAGCAAATGGAACATACCACAAGTAGCATTTGGCAACACAAATAAACACAGAAAGGTTTTCTACAAATGACTATTGTAAAAAAATGGTTATAAAATACATAATCAGACAATGAATATTTCAAATAATACCACAAGACAACTTTTTTGCTTTATTCGTCGTTTTTTGAGATACTAGCCACTTATTAGATTATAACTATGTACATTAAATTCTCAATTATCCGGCATTCAAGTATCCGGAAAGCTCAACTAACCGGAAAAATTAGAAAATGAGTTTTTCTAAAAATTTTACATCCATGCGCCAAAATTTAGCATGTGTGCGCCCTTCCATTCATGCAGACAATTTATTTATGGAATGCAACGTCCACCCTGCAAGGAGGGGCGTAGAAGGAAAAAAAAAAGCAATATATAGTACAGCAATATATACACAGACTTGTTTTATGGAGGGGAGTTTCAAAAGCAAAAAGTGAGAACCCCCTCCAAAAAAAGGTACTCCCCTTTCGTCAAAAAAAAAAAAAAATCCACAAAAAAAAAGGTAAAGGGAAAGAATCGGTAAAAAAATAAAGACCCCCCCCCATTTTTTCCGTCACACTCAACTATCTAGATTTTACAGGTATCTGGAAATCGGCGTTTCCTGAGCATGCCAGTTAGTTAAGCTTTTACTGTAGCATTTAACAGTAAAAAATTTCATTACAAATACAGTAAATTCAAAGATAAAATTATCATTAAAATTAGAGAAAAATATCAGCCACTAAATTTAAACACTAAAAAGCAAGACAAATAAATTAATTTAATGAACTAACTTCAGAATGTCAAATACTTATGAGGTTACACAAATGTATACAATACTTGCTGTATACAAATTTCAATCAAAGGATACATGTGGCACAAGAAATTCAAAATAAGTAAAAACTAACTTCTATATTAAATGAAGAAATTTTAATACTATTGTTATAAGAGTACCTTGCACGAATCACTGTTCAGCAACAGACGATCCAAGGTTAGGTTCATTGCGCCATAAGACAAAATAGCATCACGCTCCATTTCCCCAAATTTGATTGCACCCGCTTTATCAATATTAAGCGGTTGCATTGTTTTAGGATCTACATCTTCAGTAACAGATCCTACCTAAAAAAAAAGAAATTTTAATTATTATTTCCTTAATTTTAAGGATATTATAAGTTCTTTTTAAAAAATAAAAAAAAATGAGCATTTTTTAAAGTTTGTTAAAATTTAATTTTAGGAACTGAAATGCAAAATAATTTATGGGTTTCACTTATCAAGTAAACTCACATATAATTTTCATGGCCAACTTTGATACAAGTGATTAACTTTAAACTGTAGGAAACCAAACTGAAAAAATAGTCACTTGATTATAGCTGTTTCTATCAGCACACATACAAATTACAAACTTTAGATGCTATAAAAGAAAATTTACAGGCCAATATTAAAAAAATTGAAAAACAAATAACACCACAAATCTTCTTTGAGTTTCCAGGCACAAAAACTAATTAAACTTAAGGCTTTGAATGTATTTCACTGTTCATATAATGACATCTCAATTATATGTACTTTGAAAATTAATAATATAGATCTATGCCTGACAAGCAGACATATAAATTGAAAATAAAATTTGGT
>BGPR01001391.1:53203-100884 GCA_013235015.1 Araneus ventricosus
AGAAATAATTTCAAAACATTCTGCTTAAATTGTTGAAAATCTGTCAAAATGGTTATTACAATAATTGATCTGATGAGTTCAACCCGAAGAATTAAATTACAGATAGGAAGGAAAATTTGAATTAAGAAGTTCAAATCATTAAATTCTATATTCAATTGCTTGATTCGGAGGTGTATAGCAAGGAACACTAAACCTCAAAACATGCAATTAACATTATTCCAAATTATGCTACATTATTCCAAATAATACAGAGTTTGTAATCATCTAGTGTGTAGTTTTTGCAATATGGATGTCACAAAGTTTTGATTATTCTTTTAAATGCATGAATAATAATTTTCAGTCTTCAAGAATACCATGTGACAAACTACTACTTTGAAAAATCTCTACAGATAAGTTACCTGAAATTTTTCTTCAACAACGTGTTTCAGCCTGAAGTAATACGCAAATCCACAAAATATGTCAGCCTCTAATTCTTCACCTGATGTCCCACTGTAAAACTTTTGAGTCCCATAAAAATTGAGGCCAACTGAAAATAAACGAGCATATTATAGCAAGTTATTACTTTTCAGTACCCCTGAAATTACTGATACTATTACTTCAAATTAATGGTATTTTTGATGACAAATAAATATAGATAATTTGTTAGACAATATAAATCACTAAAAGTCTATCATTTACTAAACCATGGAATGGAAGCAACTAAATGAATTTGCAACATTTTAAAAAATTACATTTTGATACAAAATAAGCAATTAAAAATTTAATGAAATAAAAAATTAATCACATTAATTCTTCAGAAGTTTTGTGCTTTAAAAATATACACATGAAATGAGAAATTGGCAACCAATCTCATATGCTGAAAATATATTGACATACTGAAATTAAATAATAATTATTGAAAGCTAATTCTAAAATAGAAAAAATGGACATAAAAATAGTAATGATTAGTCAGTCATGCAAGATACTGATTCAATCTGAAATAAACTAACCTTTCTTTAAAATATTGCCAAAATGATCAATAGCAGTTTCTCCTTCAGAAAATTGAAAATGCTCAACGTCTTCTCTTTTATTTTTCTCTACACCTACTACAGATGCCAATATCTCGAGAAGCATTCCTTGGAAAAATTAGATCAATTACACAAAATGTGCATGAGAAAACTAGAAGAATATTTGGTAGTTGCATTAATCAAATTACAATTTTAGTGTAACAGGTGATATCAAAACTTCTATCAAAACTTCTTTCAGAAAATTGAAAAAATACAGTTAAAAAAAATTTTTTTTAAACGTTGGATAACTTTCAGATAAACTTAGCACAAAGATAATCTAACCCATAGTATAGATCAATGCCAATTAAATGAACTATGTTCTTCATAACACTAAAATGTCAAGCTAATTAAAAATTATATATATATTACTAATTTTGCAAAGACATTGAATAGTTGTTGTTATCAAACTACTAATTGTATAAAACACAGAAATGCTCAAGTTGTGTCAGGAAAATCTAGGAAGCATTTAAAATACAACATACCAACAGACATACGAGAAGGTATGCCATGAGGATTGAATAAAATGTCAGGCACAAAACCATCAGCTGAAAATGGGAGATCTTCTGGCGGCAATATTGCAGCACAAATTCCTTTTTGGCTATGCCTATTGAAGAATTTATCTCCTACTTCTGGAATTCTCTAAAACGAATTGATTTTTATTATTTAGAGTTACTATAATTACTCTATCACAAAACAAAAACAACTCCATTCCACAAGGTAGCTTTGTGGAATTCTTTCCTATAACAAGCCAAAGCTTACAAGATATTTTCTTAATTTCGACTGCATAATCATACCCGAAACATTGTGTAATTCATATAACAAATTTTTTCGTTAACTGTAGATTAACAAATGATAAAAAATAAATCATGTTATAATCCTGTTATTGCATTTTTCCATCAATGTATTCTGATGATTTCTTTGCTGGTTAATTTACAGCTCAATATTTGTAAGACTAACAAGAGAAAAGCAAATGACTTTACTATTCAGTCTTTTCCCATATTCCATATGTCCACTGATTTACCACATTTCTAAACTTAAAAACTTAAAAACTGAAATTATGTTTTCATGAACAACATACAATACATGGGATACATAAACATCTAATCAGATAATCGAAAAAATTTAAATAGCCAGGGAGGTAAACTTAAAATAATCATGATATAATGATATTTTTCTTCAATGTGGCAGCACACACTGTATTTCATTATTGCACTACACTGAGATTTATGGAAAAATGCACATTAAGTGCTCTATGAAACAAAATGGTTTTTCTAAGAAGTCAAAGAAATTTCATAAAATTCAGAAATTGTCACGAATAATTAGCAGTCATACAATGGAAAAGACAATTCAATGTCCCCCCCCCCAACAAACACTAATTTCCATGGAAAGGCTAAATAAAGTTAATATATAGAATGGCAGTTACAAATAAACTCTATTTGTTAATAATTCACCACAAACCAAAATAGTTTACTTTTTTCCTCTATAAAAAGTAGAAATTTATTCCTGATCAACATCATACACATACAGTACAATACAGACACATATTTATGATAAAGAAACAGAAAGAAAACTTAATAATTTTCATTTTCTTACATGGACAACTTTTATAATAATACATGAATACAATTTTACTTGAAGTTCCTTGAATATAGCACATTAATCATTTAGGTATTCATACACTTAATAGAATTTTTTAATGTCTAAAGGTAACAGGCACCTGCTGACTGAAGAAAATTGCTAAAATACTTGTTACTTTTAAAGCAACCAATATACAAATAACTTAATATTGAACTTTATGAAACTGATGTAGAAATATAAGAAGAGTCCATTATAAATAAAAAAAATTCCATCACGAATTCAACACTCAAAAAGCAGAGGATAAAATATACCTTTCTAGACATCATAAAAAACACAGCACAGAAATCAAATATTACTAGTTCCTTCAAACTATACACTAAAAAAGCAGCCTAGAAGATACTTAATTTAAACGTTTTTCTCAATTTCCATGCCACTCAGTGAGTAGTTAAAGCTTTCCTTAAACAATGAATGACAATATTTTTCTCATTTTTTCATTATTTCCTTTGATATGAGCGAAAGAAACTACTTCCTTTTAATAAAATTATGGATGGGTTTTCTGTTTTGTTAATTTACATTAAAATGTAATGACTACGTAATTCCTGTGTAATGCTAAGTCAATGGAATCTTCAAAGAGAAAGTTCAAAAGCCATGCATTTAAAGTCAAGGTTTTTAATGTAAGTAAACAAAACAGAAAACTCGTCCATACTGCTGAATTATGTACAACATTTAAAAATAAAAATAAAAGCATTTATAAATGTTTCTATTCTCATTCTGATACAGGAAAATATTATATTCAACTTATTGCTTTTTTTTTATTTTTTTTAATTAAACAGAAGAAAATATCAATTCTGAATTCAGCACAATTTTTATGTTTTTCATAGTTTGCTAATTAATGACTTAACAGTGACCATGGAAACAAGAATTTCAATCTTAAGATCACAATGACATTGATCTTTTATATTTGATCATTGATATTTTTTTTTATCTTTTTTCAAAGCATACTATGATCTGGAATAAAAATTGCTTAAACTGAAAAAAACTAACATTATAATTCGACAATCAAAAGCTTCTGAAAAACCTTAAAACATATTTGTTTTTTGTAAATCAGCATAAATATTAGAAAATATTTCATAATATTAAAACAAGTGTAATTTTGCTAATTTTTTTCTTACTTTTAATAATGTCAAGGGAGACAAAGAAAAAAAAATGCCACGTGTCAGATTCTTTATAAATTATATTTCTTTTGAAATGTCTTTATTTTTAATTTGAAAATATAACATGTGCAAAGTGAATAATTTTTATGCACTGAAAAATCTGAATCACAAACCTTAATGTTCAGCTTAATCAATTCTAAGATATAAGCTGAAACAAAACAGGATATAACCATCTACAATATTTGTAAAAAAAGAACATAATTGATAGTTTATAACACTAATTATGAGGAATTTTAGTTAAACAAATATTTATTTAACTAGAACTATTATATATTTTTAATTGCATGCAATGGCAAACTTCAGCATATTTTAAAAATGCGTGAAAGCAATCCATATTTATAGAAAAAATCATTCTAATTTCAAACATGCAAGTGAAATTTTACATAAAAATTTTATTTATTTAAATATTGAGGGTGAAAGATGCACCGAAATAGCAAGCATGATGATGCAATCCGAAACACACTCTTGGTGGTCGAGTAGATTTTGAGGTCACATGTGCCTTCCTTCGCATACTTCTCTTTCGCTACTTTTATACCATGTTTCCAAGGATTGATTCTATAACGATGGCAAAGAAATGGGACACAAAACGCCAGCTCGTAAATTATCTCATAAGAAAAGCTGTTCATACCTTCTCTTGAATGCATTCAGTAACCGGAACAAAGTTCTATACTATACCACAATAGACTTCACCTTAGGAAAAACGGGTAGATTTTCAAAGCTACCCGTCAGGCCGCAATAAATTGAAGACGGGCGTTCGCACATTCCGAAGAGATGCCGTGATTTCTGTCGCACAAGAAAGAATGAAAAGCTAATAACCTGATTTCGTATGATCTGTGAAATTTCATATGCCTACAACCCCCACCAAATCAGAACAAAACAAAACAAAAAGAAAAAACACCCAGAAATATACTTATTTCAGACGTTCCGCTCAAAATAAATTCAGGTAAACCATTTTTTTTTTAAATACACATGTGCCTTTGAAAAATTATTTTTATTTTATATAGTTTTATATTACTCTGCTATGAATAATATAAATTATTTCCTTCGTACAAGTGTTAATTTTAAGAAATTAGTTAATAGTAATTATTATAAAAAAATCCAGTAAAAATAACTTCTATCAAGATACCTATGTAAATTTATAACTACCATGTACAAACCCTAGATGTGTGGTGAGATAAATATATCTATTTTTTTTCCAATTGTAATAATTGATAAGTAAATTAACTTTTTGAAGATTGATTTTTATTTGAATAGACTCTTTGAATCTAAATGATTTATCTTGAATCAAAAATTCTGTGAATTATTTTCTTGCACTACAAATGAAAACCATTTTCATCATCAAAAAAATCATGAATTTAAACTTATATTTAAGATATTCTAATTAATTTTGAATTGTACTGTAATTTTTTTTAAAAAATAAAAGAGATACTCGAATATCCATGGAAATAATATAAGCAGTAATATTAAAAGAGCAAATTTTTAAAAAATTATTATTACTCTTAAAGAAGTTGGGACAGCCTCTGTGTCATCACTCTCAAAGGGTTAAAATATTCCATGTAATCAAATAGAAGGAAAAAAACTAATTAAATTTAACTATTGCTTTAATTTTAATTAAAATCTTACCTTATACTTATATTCAAAACAAAACGGATATCGTGTTCAAAGCTGTTTTTTACTGTGCTTCGTGATATACAATTTTAATAAATATAATATATATAAATTACTCATCGGGTGCCGTTATAGTTATATTAATACATTTAGGAACAATACAATACTTGTATTTTTCTGACAATATTTTATCTTGTGCGGAATCGGAAAATATAGGAAAAAAAGCAAAATCTCTATAATGAGCGAAAGGCAGCTTTCCCCTGTTTGGGCACATGTGATGTCAGACCCACTTTGCTCCAAAGTGGATCATTTTTCCCAAGTCATCCAAGACGCGAACTTTGATTGCAAATATATATATATATATATAAAAAAACCTGCCTACAATTTTTTTTAAATGTTACTGTTCATTTTGAAGCATTTTCAATCGATTAGAAAAATTTTAAAAAATGCTGAAGTTCCCCATTGTAAAATTTATACTGCAGTGAGTTTTCATTACCTTGGTGCAGTAAATTATCGCTATTTTTTGAGTTTCTGATGGTAATCTTCTTCCATCTGTCAATGATGGTGAAGTGCCCAAAAGTTTCACCTCATCAACATGTGCTGGTCTTCTGCTTTGGTATGTTTTTATAATATACTTTTTGGATTTTGTAGAGAAGACACTAAAAATTGATAAATAATAATAATAAAAAAATTGCACCAACTTCTACAGAAAAAAAAATATTTATTTTCAGAAAAATTTTCATTAACTCATTTTTTCCTCTTTTCTTATCTTTAAAACTCAATCAATTTAAAAGCTTTTAGTGGAATTCTGAAAAAATATCAATTTTATTACCAAAATTTTCATTAAAAATTCTCTGTTTCATTAAGAAATAAACAAATTGTCTACAAATGGTGTCCTCACAGGCGAGGCTCAAGACTGTCTGTGACTTTTCTCACAAAATTTCTAATCGCAATATATGCAATTGCAACTTCAAATGTTTCTAGCGAGGACACACGAACATAAAAAAAAACTTATACCCAATTTATTAATTCATTACTTAAAATGAAAGAACTTACTTTATAATAAAAATGCATTTTAGGATTTAAAAAATATGCACTCAGAAAAATAAAATAAAATATGCACATTTAAGAAATGGACTTGATGTTTTGTAAATACTCAGTCGAAACTTGTTTACCATTCAAGCCTTATTTACGAATGCAGCTGTGAAATTGCTTTTTCTATGTAAAAGCAAAATTTATACAAAGCTCAAGAATGGTTTTAGGATTTCCTGTATATTCCAATTTTTGCAGTATAATTTGGTAAGTGAAATTACATGCAGCTTAGAAGTTTGGATATAACCTGTAAAGGTAAACAATGTGTTCGAACTATAAACTGTCACCTCTTGTATCATGGATCACTGATCCAAGGTACATGATGTTAAACTGTGATCTTTTTCAGATTATAATACAATGTCATAGAGCAAGAAGAGGTAAAAACATGAACATATTGATCCTGAAGATATGAAAAAAGCAAATTAAGCTGTGTTTGCTGAAGGAGAAAAGAAAATATCAATTACAGAGACATGTTAAGTTTTCAACATTAAATTTACAATATTAGTTGTGGATTTGACATCTTTTAAAAAATCTGGGAAATTTAAATTCAAATATAATGCTTCATAAGAAAACAGAAAAGTCTATTCTGAAAAAGAAGAGCCCTGTTTAGTAGAGTACTAGCTGTCATGCCCGGCGCTGCTCGGGATTAAAATACTTTCATGTTTAACATGTTTGATGGAAAAACTACTTTCGTAAAGAAAATTATAATACCCAAAATTCTTTTATCGTCTGAAACATTTTTCAATTACAATGAGAATATCAATTGAACCAGATGATTTATAAAAATAGCCGATATCTAATCCGTAAGTTATTAATATTTGTTGCATAGGTACTTCAAATGTTGTTCATAAATCTTGCTGTATAAAAAAAATTTCAACAGATGTTCCAGGACAATTAATTAGATAGTAAAGTTTTCATTGAGAAAAAGTATTAAAATAAATATGAATAAAAAAAATAATAAAATTAGTATTCATCCAGAATACTACTAATGTGATCTAACAACAGTTCTTATATATTCTCGTTCTTCAACAATAAAAAAAGAGTACCAAAATGTGAATTTTATACACAATTTAATTTTTGAAAAATTATTAAAATGAGGGCAACAAATTGAATGGAAATGAAACTTGTGTCATGAATATCTAATTTTTAAAACTTTTAATATGGTGTAAAAATAGTTTTTGTGAGATAATACTTATTTTTGAAAAATATCAATGAAAATGACACAATCTTGATTAATTTCTAATTAACTGAAATTTTAATGAGCTTTGGGGTTTTCAAAAGTTTATGATGATCTTTCTCTTCTTATATCAAATATATTTATAAATATAAGCAAAAATTTCAGAAAAAGGTAAATTAGTTCAAAGTCTAACCATTGCCAAGCAACAGAGTAGCTATAAATTTGCGTTCTTTCAAAATCGTCTGCATGTAATCAATTATTTATTAAATTTTGAATAATTAATAAAAATTGAAGGAAAAATGTCAGCTATAAAATTGGTATCATTGGAAAGGTAAAATTTTGAACTTTAAGATGGTATAAAAATATTTTTTCAGGGATAATTTGCTCTGAAGTTAATGCGGAAAAATGATTTCAGTTAATTTCTAATTAACTGACTGTTTAATTAGCATTTGCACTTTGAAAAGTTCACAGGTATCTTCCCCTTGTCTAAATTAATAAGTGTGTGAAGTTTGGTTGATATGAAAGTCGTGGTTTAGAAGGACATATGAAACATATATGCATACAACATACCCACAATGACTTTCATTTATATTAAGATATAAACAAATTGATAAAGATGAATAATGGATTGCCAAAGAAAGGATGGTTATATGTTTGCAGTCATTCATAACAAAAATCAATCTTCAAAATTATTCGTTAGAAAACCAGAAAAAACAAGTTTGTCGAGAGCAACAGCTTTCAATCCTACCAATACTGAACCTTTCTTTCAAAACCCCAAAGATACACAGTGGAGATTATTCTGCAAATATACATTGGTTTCATACTGATTTTTTTGGTAGTCATATTTTTAATTCAAGGTACATGCGTATATGTTTCTGTATCATCCGAGGTATGTGAGGGCGAGATTTGAGGTACAAGACCATCTTGTACCATGACATTCAATTAACACTCTTTATCTTTATGTTTAAAGATAGTGAAAACTAAACTTGAATATATGTTACATAAAATAGGATATCTATAACTAAGATAAAAATGTAAATTGTTAATTTTTAGTCACATAATAGAAAAAATGATTCAAGGTACATCAGTCTTCCCTATATATTTTTTTTTTCATACATGTACTGAAATTAAACTTATAATGTTTAATGGTTTCTATATAAAAAGAGATTCCATTAAGACATAACAATTTATCTATCAAGATCTGAAAGTAAGTGAGTTCAAAATGAATGAACAAAAAAGCATATTTTTATGCACTGACAATAAAAATTGGCAAACTTATTTGAATCATTAGTTTTAATCAATAGCAGCATATAAGTTTTTTTTTCCTTTACTATAGAAACAGCAATGATTCTATAGTAAAAGAGTCATGTCAGTCATCAGTCATGCTGTTTGATAACTGACAAATAAATTGGAATAAGAGTTAACTTTCAATTACTACAGGCTTAAATTGATTATTTTACAGATCTGTAAATAACAGCATTTCTATTTACACTGGTGACAAGTATATATAGTGAAAAGCCTGATAAACTATCATTGTTATCCATTTTTATTTGAAGGTTCTGGATGATTTAATTAAAGAATTATTTTTAACTGATAAACCACAAATAAAAATCTCTAAATTGAAACACCTAAGGATACGTACATATGACTAAGCCTATACAGTATTATGGAAGTAGAGCAATTTCAGTCAGAAAAAGATGAAGGCCAATGAAAAATTGGTTGCGTGAGACACTATTTTCCATTAAATATATTTCAAAATTTAACAAAAGCTAGAATTTTAGGAATTTTCAAGACATTTTCTTGATACTCCATTCCAAATGAACTATTCTCAGATATGAAGGATAATAATACAAATTACATAAACTTTGGTTCCAGATGAAAGACATAATTTAATCACAATAAAACAAAATTTTTAAAATTTCAAGATAAACGAGAATTAAATTTCAAACAGGAGCTATTCAAAACATTTATTTTCAAAGATATATATTTGGACTCTTCTCACACTCTTTAAGTGATTGTGTATATAAATTTTAAAATTAACAATACAGCAAATAAGTGGGCAATACTTAATTATACTTTTACAATTGCCATGACTTTATAATATGCATGTTGGAGCATTCAAGTCAGAAACTTCTTTTTTTCAGTGCAGAGAGAGACTGTAAAATAAAATACCTTATTTGCATACACGCCAACATTGGAAAGGTGACTGTCCATAGCAAAAGGTCTATGAGGGTGGCAAATGCATGCACAGACAAACGGAAGCATGGAGACTTTTGTGAAAATTTTGAATATATGATCATTTATATATTTCATCGTATTTTAAGTAATCAAAAATTTATATTTTTAAGAAAAGTATCTTATCTAAATAAATAATACAAGATATATATATATATATATCACTATTATTAGAAGAATTAAGAAATAATTATATGGCATTTTTCAAAAACATGAAATGTAGAAAAAAATATCTGGATCATCATGTAATCAAAGAATACAACTAAAACAACTGCGCACAAGGGGGAAAAACTCGTTTCCATAGAAATACTAATCTTATCTGTAGCTCTATAATTTGCAGAAATTTTTGATTAAATCTGCAGCAGTTGGGATGCATGTATTTGTGCTGTCTCACATTGAAAAATTTCATCGATTATGAAACCTTAGGATAAAACCGTAATAAATATATCTACCTCACATGAATTGTTCCTTCATTTGTCTGCTCTTTTAACTACATTTGAACAATGTGTTATTCTTTTTAAAAGAATATCTTGATCATCTTTTCTTACAAAGTAATGCAATGTCCTGTTTCAAAACATTATTTTTCCAAGATTTCTTATAAAGTGAAGCATTAATTGTTATCACTACGAATATCAATTGTTGAATGTACGATTGTTGATAATGTATAATTTTAATTGTACAGATATCTCTTGTTTAAACTATTATCCTACTTTATTCCAAAAAGTTAGATTGAGAAAGGAAACATGAAATAAACTTAACCTAATCACCAATAAACTTATGTTGACAATGTTTTACCTATTCACATTCTAACTTATTCAACTGATAATGCATATCACAACTTCATTATTCTTTTTTTAGTTTTTTCTTACTCTTTCACAAAAAGCTTATTCTTCAACAGTGTACTCAAAATCTTTCCTTTATTCTTAGAACAATATTACAAGCACATTACTAATATAAATAGATAAATGTGCATTATTGTAAAATCCTTTGTTATAAAAGATTAGGTCTGAATAGAAAATAAATAAGAGAAAGAAGTCTTAATGATAAATGGAAGAAAAATTAATTTTGAATAATTGTTTGACACATTTTAAAGAAAATCTTTACGTTAAAAGTATTCTCTTTACAATTTTTGCATATCAATAATTCAATATTTTAAAGAGGAAAGAGATGTGAAAATTTCAGTGAACCCAATATTATTTTTCTCGCCCTCATATGGGGTCATGACTCACGGTTTAAGTAGCTTTGCCCTACACAGTTCATGATAGTGGTAATTCAGGATATTTCAATAGTTATTTTTTCCCTTATTTAGCTCTCTTGTATGCTCATTTTTTAAAATCCTCATTAAATGCTAGAGTTTTAAAGAAAATTTAAAGTATGTGTACACAGGGGAAAACTAACACAAAATAAATGTACCTCAGTATAGGATAACCTTTTTCTACTCTCTGTCCTATATATGGTGTGCCATCAGCATCAAGATAATCAGATAGATGCAACTGATTTGGATCCCTCTTGAAAACTAACTCAGAAATTTTACTGTCTGAGCCGAAGTCCCCAGCCAATTCTTGAAAATCATAAGTAACGGTTTTGTACATCACATCACGCATCAAACCTCTATCAACAGAAGCTTTGTTCAATACGGTGGCATCTTCCATATCAAAGCCCTAAGTTAAAACAGATATTTAGTCAATTTAAATAATAAATTGAATTAAATAAAATAAAAATTCTTAAATTTAAACGGAGAAATACTTTGTTGGCAAGATTACTCCAAAAATTGCAGCCAATTCATCAACAGAATATAACTGGCAATTAATCAGATCATAAAAACAGGACGTTTCACAGACATATAGCATAGAAAAAGTTACAGTTATTATTGTTTACTCCCTATATTTCCCCTCCCTCCAACCATTAAAATTTAACTGAATGAAATATAGAAAGGCACATCAAGTGGCAAATAATGAGAACATATGAAATTCTAAAATACTATGCATGAAAATGCCAAAACAAGGTATGTTTAGTTTAGCTATATTAATATCCCATTTTGTAGCAACACAAAGTTTATTTTGATATGGACTACTTCCCCAGGAACTACTGCCTTTTTATAATTCCTAGTTTTGGCCTAAAATAAAATGAAAATTTAATTTTTCTCGCAAAAAGTTGGGGGGTCACCCTAATTCCCGTCACAACATCCAATAAGAATGGCAACACTTAAAACAATCTTTTCCATATAATCATGAAACCTTCACTAAAACCTTTCTTATGCTTGAGAGCAGAACTGGAAGAAAATCTATTCAGTAGTTTGGATTTCAATAATATACAAACTATTTAAGAGCTTCACTTACATTTATATAGATTAATTACATAAAGGGAATTAAGGGTTAGTCTGAAATAGCTTAAATTATGTGATAATTACAGCACTTTTCTTGGAATAGCCCTTCGTAATGTTTTGATGCTTTTCAATGCATCTACAGAAGATGGTGGTTTGATTTCTTCATCATTTCCTTTGCCTTCATCAAGCAAAGTATCCTGAATAATTTCTTCAACTTTCTTGAAATTCAAGTGCACAATTTAGACGTAATAATTCATATGGCAATTCACGCAATCATTAAAAGTAGTGTCTTCTCTCGAATATTTCAAGTCAATTTTTAATCTAATTAGAGTGCATAAGAATTTGTCTTTTTGCCAGCTCTGTCATCGAGCCAAACATGAACAGGAGTGAATTCGGTGCAAAACTAAATTATATACTAATTAGAAAATCAGCCATCTTGGTTTGACGGGTGCAAATTGCCTCTTCATTTGAGAGATTTCCCTTCAAATTTGGCGTGTTTAAATAGATATATGTGAGAGAAATGATTAATATTGATTGAAAACAAATAAAATAAACATGTTTTATGACAAGAAATATTTTTTTTATTTACATACTATTTAAACATTTCTTTATTCAAAAACACCTCTTGGTAAACAACATTCCGTGTGAAGTATTTTTCATTGTTTAATAATTTTCCTTGTACTTCAGATGTCTTTGTGTAAATTTTGACGTGATTGGGAATCCTAGACCTTGAAAGTGCAACATAGAACTGTCCATGTGAAAAGACAGGCTCATCGAGGTAAATTCCAACATGATCGAAAGTTTGCCCCTGCGATTTGTTGATAGTCATCGTGTAAGCTGGAATTAATGGGAACTGGTAGTGGTTGAGAACGAATGGTAGATTCACGTCACTGGTGGCTAATTTAATTCTTGGCAAGAAAACAACATTGCCACGATTGCATTCAGATACAATTTGGCGTCCAAACTATATCATGAGCATGATATACCACTGACGTAATTTACTACTTTCTATTAAAAAACGGAAATTAATTTGAAATATAGGATTAATATAATTTAAAATTTCTTGGGAACTATTGATCATAGCGAGATAAATTTCATATCAATCAATAGAAAATTTTATTTCACTATTTTAGAGCTATTAAATTTGAAATTAGAATGACAATTACTCTTTTAAATTTAAAACGACTGAAACTTAGGTTCTCAAATAATGAAATAATGCTGTTTAACATCTCGCAGTGCTATGACGCGAGTTTTATTGTTGGTGACATCAGAGCGTTACCGGAGGATCTGGGCTAGTATATTAGTAATGAGAACAAATTCTAATGAGTGACATACTACATAGATTTCACTTTATTTTGATTAAAAATACAATAATTTTCCTTATATTCATCAATATAATACAATTAAGTTTGTAATACTCTTTAAAGAATTTTAATTATGCATATTAATTCAAAGAGGATTAAACATTTGAAGGACTGTTTTTTTTAAATATGCTGAGACAAAACATTTTACAATAAAAATAATTATTCAAAAAGAAAGTGATACTAAAGAAAATGGACAATAATGGAAAAAAATAAGCAAATCATTAAAACTAGTCATTTAATAAATTTATCTAACTTGCAACATAGACTTTTATTGAATAAAAATGTAAATGTTACCACGGTTAGGTTTAGGACAAAACGTCACAAAAATTATACCAAACAGAAATACATAAATGTGAGATTTCAAAATATGAATAAAAATTACATTTGCAACAAAAAAAACTTAAGTTTTGTATTAGTTTAAAAAGAATTTACATATTAGATTATTACTCTACTATGAGTGTATTGTTTTTGAAAATATTACTATAAATTTAAAAAAAATACCAATTTTTCCTCAAAGTTCCACAATTTTATTTTAAATATCAATAAATAATCCTTTTTTGTTTACTTACTGAATAGCTAATAATAGCTATTGAAAGATTAATTCCAGATGGGTTTTCATCCCAGTTGTATTTCACATATTCTGAAGTAGTCACAATGGGTACCTGAGGATACGACAAGAACATACTTTTCGTATCCGTCCTCCGCTTCGAGTTTGAAAATGGGAAGCTCACAGCTTGATTGCTTTTCTATGAAAAAATATTTTTTTATTAAATCAAAATAAAATTTCAGTTTACAAAGAATCCTAATAATAAAAGAAATACAAAAATGTAAGAAAACCGCTCAATTAGTTAGTTTTCATATTATATTTAAAATAAAATTTATGAGTGTCATATACATTATATATGTGTCATAAAAGAACTGGATCTAAAACGAAAGCTTTTTGAAATGATTGAAATATTTTTCAAAATACATAATAACATTTGCTAAAGTAGATGCACAGATTGATGTTATCCCCATAATACTTGCAATAAAAAGCAATCAATTGATTGCTGTTTAAGAATTTAAAATATTCAGATAATTTCATAAGAAAATTGTATGACTTTTGTTAGGAAAGACAACGAATAACTTTCTTGAGAATGAAAAATGCATAACTGGCTATGATAAGAATTTCTTGTTCCTACATATTTATTTAATTTTTTTTATCCAAGTCCTCCTTTTTTTCCCTTTTCGATGAACAGACAAGATAAAAGTAATTGCTATAGAGGAGTTATCACATTCATTGATAATATTCTACACATATTGAGGCATGCTTTAATCTTTTAACATCACTAAAATGCAACTTCCAATTACTATATTGTTAACATCAATCTGAGAGGAAAGTTTGTAAAGGTTTTTAAATTTGTGTGGAGACCAGCAGGATTTTCTCATACCCCACAATAATTGTGGACCTCAGACAAGGCCGGGACCTCCACGAGTGAGCAGATTTTTATTGCCCTCAGAATCACAGACTGGGAAAAGGGTGATAACATGAGTGAGAATGTCCCATCTTCCGACTTTCGCACTTCAAAGTTTGATGAAAAATAAAACTGAGTATACATTTTGGATGGCCTCCTTTTGACCGGTTGCATTCACAATTTTTTTTACGGTGATACAATTTTGGTCCGAAGACCACATACCAAATTTAATTTCTCTAAATCACTGCAATTTACAGTTATCGCATTTACATACATACAAATATACAGACTGATCGACACTCAGCCCATTGACGGATTTAGTTTAAAATTTCATGCAAATCTAAAACTTTGATGATAAAATTATGTGCCAGATTTTATTTATCTAGCAATTAACATTTTTTCGTTATTGTGTTTGTTCACACAGTACACACAGACAGATTTTCTGTGGACGAATTTTGCCCAAAATTTGATAGAAACCTACACATTTGCTGCAAAGACTACATAACAAATTTCATCCGCCTAGCTCAATGCAATTTTGAGATATAGCGTTCACAAACACAGTGATAAATATAATTCAAAAATGTGTTTTTCGGACTTGGGGTGAAAATTCATAAAAAATCTTGAGGTCATATTTCTTGTTGATTACAATGCTTTCTCTTTGTATACTCCGTATATGAGAAAGAAAAACATCTACATTATATTATTCACCATTTGAAAATTTGCTTAAATAATTAATACTGGTTAGGACTATCAAAATTTAGTATAATGTCATGTAAAAAACTTTTTTTAGTTTTAAAATTCTCGAATTATTTAAAAAAGATTATATATCTTAAGAATCAGCATTAAAGGAAGTATTGAAAATACAGAATATTTTTTCAATGTGTTCCAACATCAAGTGTTCCATTTCTGGTGTATGTGTCAACAAGCATAAAGGGTAAACTTGGAAAGTATAAATAAAAAATAACAATGGGGAGCAATTTTTATTTCCTTTATGTTGCATGAAATTTTTCACCTGATTTAAGATGTTTTCTTTTTGCCGATTTCAAACGTGAAATCCATTTCTCTCTAAAGGTTTTCATGCAGTTTGGCATTATACAGTGTTACACAGTTAAAAGTCTTGGGCCATCAACTAATGAACTGTGCTAGCTTAGTCACTTACTCAGAATTCCTATGGTTTGGTAAAACCCCTCAAATCATATAACTGCTGCTTTTGCCTGGTCAACACAAAGGGAATCAGCAAAAAAATTTGGTGTATGTTTTCCTATACTCATATTTTACAGCTATTCAACAGTGGTTATTTATGGATAGCAATAAGTGCAGTCTTAAATGTGTACTACTGCATAATGATAGTGTATGTGGAGTGATAGAGTTGGCCATCCAGTGTATTTGCAAGAAACACATGACAACATTAAAATGGTCATTGACTTACTAAAATACCACGAGCATAAATGGATCATTTGTGTAGACTGAAAACAGTCAACATTCTCCTTGGCAAACAGAAAGAATTCATAAAGTTCCCATGCTATCTTTGCAAGCAGGGCGTGCGAGTTCAAGAGAAATATTAGACCTAGAAGGAATGGTCTATCCATGAAGCTCTGGAAACAGGCATGCCAAACATTGTGAATTAATTTAATTTTGTCAACAAAGAGATGATCATTATTGCTTTGCTTCACCTCATGCTTGGCTTGATGAAGCAGTTTGTCAAGGCACTGAATGCTGATGGTGCACGTTTTGCACTATGTAGTTTCTTCTTTTCCTACTTTATCTTTTGAGAAGATAGAAGCAGGTGCATTTAATGGACCTCAAATTTGTGCCCTTGTGCATGATTGTGAATCTGTCAAGAAGATAAATGAAAAGCAGAAGTCAGCATGGCTGTTTTTTAAGGCAGTTATGCAAAATTTTCCTGGAAAACAGAAAAGCAGATAACTATGAGATTCCGGTTACTAGGATGCTGTTGGTTTTCAGTCAGTTCAAGTGCAACGAGTGTAAAACTCCATTACATATTCAGTCACTTTGGCCAATTTCACAATCTTGGGGCTGTAAGTGATGAAAAGTGAGAGTGCTCTCATCAAAATTTCAAGAAGAAGGAAGAGCACTACCAAGGCTGCTGGTGTTAACATATGATGGTGGACTATTTGTTGGAGCATCAAACGAGGATGCCTTCATAAAGTCTACAAACACAAAAGTTACAAGTGCAAATTCTTGTCTGTATAGTGCCAATTACTTTGCAATAGTGAGTGACTGCCTATTTTATGAGTGTATGTTATATATAATATTATTTATAAACTTATAAATTCAGAAGAAAATAAAAATGGTACCTTGTAAAAAATCTACAGCTTACAAAGAAAAACTAACTTCAGATTTGAAATCAACAAACTCGAATTAAGTAAGAACAAGTGTTTGCATAATTGCAGCAAACATTTTGATCCCTAACACTGTTATTTAGATATTCTTATAAAAAAAATTAAAAATGTGCAACTTAAAAAGCAAATATGGAAAAAAATAAAGAGTATAATCAATACGTTGGCTGCTGCTGACATCATTCATTAGATAACTCTTTTTTCCATAGTTAGAGATGGTCATCTAATTACACAGAAGGTCCGAATTACAGGCGCGAGTCATGGCAGAAAATGGATTAACAGAAAGAAAGCATCACATGTTTAATGAAATATGCAACTCTTAGAGAACAAATTTCGCATCATTAATATGAATGAAATCTAATTCTTGTTTAAAAGTTAATAAGCTTTTCTTTGAAACAGAAGTAAAAATATTGAATTGTATACTACATATGAGTGGACAAGAACAAGCACAGTCATCTCAATTTAAAGAAGATATCAGTCAGTAGCAAGAATCAGACCAACTAAATATTAAAAAAAAAAAAAAAAATACATACACCAGTTGTGAATATATTCCTCTGTGCTGGATTATTTTCCCCAAAAGGTATTAAAGCTGCAGCCATGCCCAAGAAGTTGCAGTTATTTGCTTCTGAATATTCATCACTCTATTCAAATGCATAAAATTTGAAAAGTTTTGATATTGCACCAAGGACATCAACAATTGGATTTTAAAAAATACTTTTTGCATGTAATTGAATGCCAATATTATATATTTTTGAAATAATGGAAAGAAATAACATTTATCAAAACAATACATTATGAATAATTATGTAACTGATTTTCATCTAAATAGCAAATAAAAAATTCTGTGAAAAGTAGAAACTTGCGTTCAGAAAAGATCTGTTCTTCATTACAGACTTTAGAAGTTTAGCCAATTCTTTTTTCAAATTTGAATTATTTACACAAGTCTCCACTTTCATTACTATAAACAAAATTACAATTAAATGCCATTTGCTATAGCCAGTATTTTTTTAGGGATTATGAATGAAGTTCCGTTTGGGTAGGATTGTTTAAAAAAGCTGAACATTATATACACCAGAGCCATTAAAATTGCCACCATCTTGAAATGCAAGCAAAAAGAAATAAAAATCCTCACTCGTGCATCATTTTAAAAGTCTTCAAGGAACATTCATGTCAAATTCAAAGAAAATTGAATAGCGCATTTGGCCGTGACTATCCAGCAAACAAACAGGTGAAATACTGAATTAAAACAGAATCTTGCTTCACTCAGTCAATAATATTTAACGAATAAGGGCGAAAGTAAATGGGTGCATCTGTTTAAGAAACAATATTTAAAGATGTAATAAATGATAAATTATTTCTTTACATGTTATCTTTAATATTTCCTTTTATATTCCATTCAGTATTCTAATGATTTTTGTAGAAAGACAAAGCAGAGTCCAGTTACAGACAGAACAACATGAACTATAAAATCAGTCATTCAATACTTTTGCATCTTGAATCCTTCTTTCTGCATATTCTTCGTGATTTTATTAGGCCAAGAAGGATCAGAGAAAATAGGATAGATATAAAGCATACCTTAAAACTTGAAAAATGTGTATTGCATTTCCCGGAAGTATTGAAGGGAATTTAAAATTATGAGCTCATTCCAACCTTAATTTAATTAATACAGAATCCTTTCCTTTGTAGAAACCTTTCAAATTGCAAACATGCAAAAACAATCGAAAACAATACTTCCATACGTTTTAATGATTGAGCGAAGTGAGGTTCTGTTTAAACTTGGCTGTTTGACATTTCACCTGTAAATTTGCTACACAACTACATGCTAAAGATAATTTACATAAAATCTGTTTGACTTGCATCAAATATTGTTTGCTTCAAATAACTCTCTTTAATTATTTACTCTTACCGTGAGTTGTTGGGTATAATTTTTTTTCATTGAAAAGTTAGATAATCTTTACAGTGAAATCAATCAATCACTTAATGAATGGAAGGTTAATGAAAATTTAGCAACAAATTTAGGGACATTTAGAGATTTTTCTCCAAATCCTTTTATTAAAAAGAATGAGAAAAAATTATTTTGTTTCACAAGGGGTGGTAATGGTTATCCTTAACTAGAATAAAGTTCCTAGATTTTTATAAGAAACACAAGAGATACCTCTTGCATGTAGCCAAGGTCAATTCAACAATTGATTAGGCACTAAGCATAACAGTGAATCTAAAATATTCAGAAGTAGAATAATTTATTTTCAAAACATGGTGAATTAGTCTTGTATCTCCCTGCAGCTAATTTGATAAAATGATATTGATATCTGTGAAGCATATATTCAAGTTTAAATCCTCTAATATGTCACATCGCTTCAATTCCATTTCTCAGAGCCACAAACAGTTTTACAGAAAGAAATGAGCAAAATCATATATGCCAACATTGAAACATGGCTGTCCGTAGCAGAAGGTCTACAAGGGTGGCAGACGCGCACACACACACACATGGAAACAGACGTGTCACAATTTTGAATTCATTTCATCAGAGTTTAAATAATCATATATTTCAATTCTTTTAAAAATATATCTTATCTGAATAAATAACACAAGAAATACATATATCACTGTTATTAGAAGAATTAAAAATAATTATATGACATTTTTTTAAAGAATGAAATGTAGAAAAAAAAAAAGCAAGGATTGTCATGTCATCAAGGAATACAACTAAAATTACTGCAAGCAAGGGGAAAAACTCATTTCTGTAGAAATTTTAATCTTTTCCGTAGTTTGTTGAAATTTTCGATGAAATCCATAGTAACTATGGAGAATCCGTAGCAGTTTGCAAAATTATTAAAAATTAATGAAAAAATTATGATAACTTATTAAATGGCAGCTGAAAATTAAAACATTTTGCTTTGAATATTTATATGAAGTAATTTTTTCACTATTATTGAAGGTTTTACACTATTATCAATAAACTCATGGGAATCTTGATAATAACAAACTCAATAATAGCAATAATTCAATTAGAAAATAAACAGTTGTACTCATCGTATTTGTATGCAAATTCTTTTTATTAAGCAGTAATAAGTGATGAAATTATGGATTACATAAAATTTTTATTTGAAAAGCAATCAAAGGTTGACTTCTGTAATTAATTTTTGTGTTTATTTTTGAATATGTCTAAAAATATATAAAAGTTTCTACAGATCCAATAGTGACCAAACAAAATCTTAAATTTAAACTGTGTTAACAGACATCCATTATTTCAACAAAATAAAATTTAAAGATGTGTTTTAGCAGATGAAAATTTAGCTGTAAAGGAAGGAAGAGACAATAATATCTGTATTTAGTAATTAAATACATTTTCTAATACAGTTACAAATTGCTTTCTACCAATCAATCCCTGGAAAAGGCGATTTCAAAAAAACAATCCTTTTATAAATCTATTAAATATTTGGAATATCAATTGCAAGATAATCTGCTCATAGAAAGAGCTGTTAAAAAGTGATAAGAAATTATAAATAAAGCAAGCAGACCAAACCCAAAAATTAAATGCTAATGCCTAAATTTTCAACACTTAAGTTTTACATTACAAATAAACAACATTAAACAAAAACCACATAAAAACTTTTACCTTATATAGAGTTATAGGTTTATTTTTGAAAAATACAAAGAACAAGTACAATGATACAAGAACATAATTATTTTCTTCATGAAACCTTTCATATTTTCTCTGCTACTATTTTTAAAACTTTGGTAAAACTCTTATTTGCAGTTTCATTTATTTTATGATCCAAAATGAATTTTGACCAACATGAATTCTGTATTTTAAGGATTTTCGAAATTAAACAATACAAAACTAAATATTTGATCTCAATAATAAGTACTTTCAAACATAAACAAATTTCAAATGTGAATTTTTAAGTGCTTTCAAACATTTCACACAAACAGACATCCCAACTTCAAGAATTTTGGCTATAATTGCAGTTGAACAGATTAGTGATTATTTCTATTAATATATAATTAAATAGATTCCATGTTTTCTGTCTTCTCAAAGTCAAGAAACAATTCATTTTTCATTTAAATACTAAAACAAGGTAAAAGATGCTTACATCATCACCAAAAAGTTTCACTCTAGCAGTTAACTGTTCAAAAGTTCCAATCAGCTCAAAATTCATATGTTTATTATTTTTAATTTGTCGAACAAAACGACATGGTGTTGAAAATATATAAAGTCCTGGAAATAAATTACTCTGCTCTCCTTCCAAAATGGGCACAATTTCAGTACTGTCTGGAATCTAAAAGACAAATAAAATACAATTAACTTAATATCAAGTGAGCAAAGAAATATCTGTGAAAATATATATTTGTTCTAAGGAGGTAACAGAAAGACATTTTAGCATAAAAATTTACTTACCAAAGAATTTCCTTTAGAACGCAGAAACTGAAGTTGGTCTACAATTCTTGGGATGGAATTCTTATTGATCCAACCTAGCATTTTCCCATCAACAAAAACGGGACTTTTATTGAAGCTGCAATATGTAAATGGATCATAAAATGGAAGAACACCCAACTTGTGTAATAACTTCCCTTCAATAGGTGTTGAATTTAAGCTCACAATCTGAAAATAGAAAATACACATTTACTTTTTTATATCAAACAAAGTACAGAACTTCTTCTAAGAAACAATTTTTCTTAGGATAGAGAACGATGAAAAGTGTTGCATTTACATACCATAATTCCAACAACAAAAATTATTTGTTGTCTGAAAGATAATAATTGTGAAAAGAGAAATTTTAAAAGTATATGAAAATAAAACTAACACTCATCAATTGATAATGGTTTATATGTCAAAATGAAATAATAATGAAGCTTACCTCACAGCCTAAAGATAAGTGGTTATATAAACCAATGTTCTCTCCTTCAGGGGTATGTGCAGGACACAAGAAACCTTTAAAAAAATGAAAACTATTATCTTGGCACGAAGTCAAGACATTATTACATATAATGAAAATTATAAAGCCGTAAATAAATATAGACAAAAATAACAAAAAATGCATGGTTTTTAAAACAATAAATCTTTCAAAATTCAATCAACAAATCAAAATTTTTCGATATGTAGCACGCAATATTTATATTTTACACCAAATTTCGTCTAAAAATGTTTATTTAGAATATTCTAAATTTTTATCATAGGACTGCAAAATTAGAACTATATTCTTAATGCTTCAACAAATATAATTTTATTTTTGCAATCTGATGACAGTAATAAGGACTAATTGAAAACATTTTACTATATCATAAAATTTGGAAAGCACTAAACGAGTTCAAAATATATAAATACAGTAGAACCCTGGAAATCTGAACTAATTGGGGCTGTCCTTTGTTTGGATTACAGGGAATTCGGATTATCCGGGAAATTTGGTAAAATACTATTGATATACCAAATGAAGCAGAGTATTGTCTCTGGGTGCTCTGTGAAGGCGTATGAAAAGAGCATGCTGCGATTCGTACTGTACATTGACAAACAAGTTGAGAATAAAACGAAGATATCCGAGTTTGTTTCTACTAATTATTAAGGTGCTGTATTCATTCTTAAAGACCAATTCGAATACTTCTTTTAAATTAGAAATAAACAGCTTTGTTTCTGATTAGTAATTGTTATTTTTCCTTCATTTTTCAGTAAAAGGTTTTCAGAAAATTAAAAAAAGATGTTCAGATTATCCGAAATTTTGGATCCCTGGGGTTCTACTGAAAGTTACTGTTAAAGCATATAATTCAGTTATTTCATAGAATAACTGAGTATTTAACTAGGAAATTCATGAAATACCTAGTATTCTACACAATAACAGATTGAGATAACTAGGCAATTCATGAAATGAAATAACGGATTCCACGCTTTAACTGTAATAACACATATAAAACAGGGTTCCCACTCTACTTTTCAAACTAAAAATAAGCACCTTTTAAGTCTTTATAAGGACTTAAATAAAATATTATAAAAGCTGTATTTCACAATTTAATACATGACTTTCAACCAAATGAGATGCTTTTACAGTTTAGTTAAACTCATAAGAACAACACTATGTAAAAAATTCAATATTTAAGTCTATTTATTTTTTTTTTTGATTATACAAAAAATAATGTCATATAAAATTTTTCAAAATAAGCTCAGTTCCATTTTTAAAAATGTCAGCAGTTAAAATATGGACATGTATATGCACGCATGTTAGTAATATGTACGCATATTAACAAACTATAATATAGGCACAGCAGGGGAAAAAAATTAAACTTACCACTATCTTTAAAGCTCAAAAAGTTGCTCATATATATAGTAAAAAATCTTGACTTATAAACATATTACATTCTAACATATCTTTTTTCAAAAATTTCATACTTTAAACCAATAAATTATAAAGAATTTTCATTTCTATTTAAAATGTTCCAAGATTTTCTTTTCAGCTTTTAATGTTTAGAGATTAGGCAGGCTTTAAACTTAAGAGTACTTTAAAGTACAAAGTCACATAAACACATACATAAAAAAAAAAAAGAAAGACAGTATCAATATTTACAGAAAATCAAACTTTTTCACAAGAGTATTTCGGTCCTATTAAAAAATAACTGGAAATTATATATATGAAAAAAGTAGAGGGTGCAATTAAAATTTTAATGATTGAACTAATGTAACTCTGTAACAAATGAAAAACATTAAAATGGCCATACAAATATCAAAATCAATTTAAATCATTAAAATGCTTTAATTTTCAGAAATTAAGTAAATGAAGAATATTTTTAAAATCCGGATACAGTCATTTCTGTTTTTCAGTTGATTTATTTTTCTTTTTCAAAAATCTGATTGTCTAATTCCTTAATTTCAGATGTTTTTCTTTAATATCTCTTCGCAGTGCATTTGCTTTTATGAAAAGGGAAATATTTTTGGAAGATACTGCCTTTTTAGACAGTTCTTCAGCTGAATTTTCCATTGCTGTGATGTCAGCTTGATAGCTTTTAATAGTTAAGCTCATCTACTTTTCTTTTCCTACTGTTTCCCGAATTTTTTTGGTTCTCAATTTTTCGTTGTTCTTCCAAATGAAGGATATATTTCTGCCTCGAAGAAGAGACAAACCTACTCATCTCTTTTCTAACAATTGTAGAGTGAATATCATTAGAATTATTTGCAATCTCAAAAATGAGCCTCTGAGCAATATAAGAATCTTCTTTTAAGTTTTCTACCTCTACTTGACTTGACTTGAATTAGAGGGGTTATGGGATTTGAAGCAACAAAGGCTGTAATTTTCTACCTCTAATGATTTATTTACACTGAACCCTCATTCTACTGTAGCTTGTCCATGTGATAAAATCATAAGAATTTTCATTACTCTCCATAACTTTTCATTTGCTGCATCTTGAAGTAAAAATCATTTAAAAAGCTGTCTAGTCTGTCAGATTTTGGATCAAAGTTTTTGAATGATGCTGAGCACTTCGAGACAGTTTCTAAAAACTTTTTAAATTGAAGCATTAAGGCATCACATTTTTCCGTAACAATATTTTTTGACAAAAAGGTCATAAAATTATTTTCATTGAACTTTTGCAATTATCTTGCTCAGAGGCCATTTTTCTTGGATATATGCCCGAAACATTCCGTACTAGGGAACAACTAATTGGTGATTTAGCCAAAAGGGTTTGAAGTAATTTTGTGATAAATCCTCTATAGTCACGCCGTAAATTCATAAATTCGTCAGAAATTGCTTTCTGTTTTGTCTTTTCTTTAATTAATTTGTCACCGATAAATCCAACACTGACCTTCTCAAGAGAAGTATAATATTTTGCCTCTGTGAAGTCAAATTGGCAAAGCTTGCGTGCGGTTGAGATATTCTTTATGACTTCAGACTTTAAAATATTGAAATATTCTATCAATTGATTAACTAATTTCAACATATCAGTGGCAAAAAAAGCATGAGTGGCTTATCACTTTGGTAAATTTCTAGAAATGGCAAGAGTAATTTTGCTACAGCCAAAGAAAAAATTTAGCTGGATGAGCATCAACTCATCCTTCACAGCTCCCACTGTAGTATGGAAGCTTTTGTTATTCACTTTAGATCAGTTATTATTTTCAACATTATGAACATATTTTTTAATATCAGGCGAAATTTCTATCCCAAGTGACAAAACTGGTACATTTTCCAGCCACCTAAAGCCACACAACTTTAGGGGAGTTTTTTTTTAATTCCAAGACTTTTTCCAAAATCCTCCCTACCACCTGATGAATCTTTGAACAACCAGTACAAAGATGATAGAAGGCCATTTACATTCCAGTCAGTACTAGATGCTCCATGTTGAAATGAATTATTCATAATATGTAGTCCACAGCTACCGATACAAATTATGCCCCTACTAAATTCTTTTTCATCTCATCTTGAAGATGATAATAAAATTGCCATTTAACATTGGCCCGTGCAAAAGTTTTGATAAAACTAAATTATGGACAGACTTTGGGAATGTTGATAATATGACATCAGACCGTGAGTGGCGTATGAAGGCAGATATTAAATGTACTAAAGAAAATATTTCACAAATAGTTTTATCACCAATGTGGTGCTAAAAAGAAATCAGATGATCGGGAAAATAAAATTTCGCCGTTCAGAAAAAGAATTTTGTTTTAAAAGGAAAATAAGTATTTTCTAAGGACTACTGACCAAAAAAAGTACTTCTAAGGGCCTTTAGAAATGGGAGGTTAAAATAAGCACTTTCTAAGACCCGTGGGAACCGTGTATAAAAAAAAACACATTTTAATTCCTATAGTAACAATAAGCACATATTCAAGAAAATTAACACAACATACACACAAACACAAATTCAGATTAAAATTAGATGTGGTTTTCTCTTTCTTAAGTTTGCAAATAGTTCTGGCAAATGCTTTACATACTAATAAATAGTCACTTATAAAACTATATAAAAAAAACCACTTAACATAACTTAACTCATAAAAATAACTTACCCCATGACTCGGGATAAAATTTTCTCATATTTTTTGCATAAAAATTCATAGAAAATTTATAAATTCCATCGAATCGGGAAGCAACTTCAAACACATTAGTTCTTTCAAGGGTAACAGTAAAACCAGTTGATGATGCCAAACCATGGTTTCCAGGCAAATTTCCAGTAGAAATAAAGGACTTCACAATAGGTGTAAGTGAAACAGCTTTACTTGTACTTGATTTTATCACCTCTAAAATAAAACATAAATGCATATATTATATTTTAATTTAGTTATTACAGTAAAACCCCAGTTCACCAAAACTCAGGTTATCCAGAATGCCTCCCAAATCGCATATCCAAAAATTACATGCTGTACTGCACGGAAATTATCACAAAGACGAGACTTTTTTTGCAAGGATATCCCCACTTTTCTCTTTTAAGTCTTGCATAACAATATTTAATTACAAGATTTTTTACCTGCACCTGAACTTGCCAGTGTTAATATTGTGCCTGACAGAGGGTTAACTTTAAAATGAAGAGCATAAATGTAGCCTACAAAGAGAGTTTTGAATTCGTTTTACACTCAAAACATTTCTGAATTACATATATTGATATTAAATATAAAATAGTAATAAAAGTTCATGGCTTAACCGAAAAAGTCATTATCCAAAACGGCTTCCACCCTTTTATTTCAGTTAACGGAGGTTGTACTGTATTTAACTTTTTTAAAGATGCTTTTATAATTTTAAATCTTTCACAGCATGAGACTGAAAATCCATCATTCTTGTCAACACAAAAACATTTACAAATTGAAATTTTACAATCCATTAGAAAACTTTCAGTATATATATTCAAAGGTATTTAGCAAGAGAAAACATATTGTTTTGCTATTTGTGTGGATTTGAGAGATATGTAGAAAGCCTGGATTGCACACTAGAAGACCAGTAACAAAGATTTTTTAAAAAGTAAATTTATTTACAAAAAGAGCAAAACACAATTTTCACAAAAGACAAAACAACAAAGTTAAAACTAATTTTTACTTTTTAAAAAAATACTTTGGAAAATAAAGCTGAAACAAAATTACAGCACTCAGCATGAACAAGTATATTTGCATAATTAGAAATTCATCGTAATTGGTTACTTAGCTTATATATGAACGAAGGTTTATGGCATTATAAACAGATTTTAAAAATACTTTAAAAATGATACAATTGAAAATAAAACTGTAACAAACAAAAATAACACAAAATATAATAGTTAAAAAAACTCCAAACCTCCTAAAAATGCAGAAAAATCTTTTGCACTGAGTTTTTTACTTGAACTAGAGATCTTTTCCTCGATTTTTCTTTTTAGACTATTCTTAACAGAATTTAAAAAGTAATTGGCTCCTTGCTGAAAATAATGTAAATGGAACTAAATATTATAAAGGTAAAAGAACTTAAAACAAAAATAGTTAAGCATCTTAAAGTAACAAATAACTTCATATAAAAAAGTCTTAGTTATTATTTAGCTGAAAATTAAACAGAAGCTACCAAGTGTAAAAATTAACATTATTTAGTAATAACCCTTTCAATAGATCTATATTTTGAAGACAGATACATGAAAGTGTTCAAGAAATAAGAAAATTCCACTAAATAAGACAGAGATTTTCTTAATCTGTGTTGTGAATAAATGAAAGCAACAGTAAAAATTAATAAAAGTTTTAAAAAATTGATCTGAATAATCATCAATATGTAATAATAATATTAAAGATAGGATCTCTTCTTATACAGTAGGGGGGGGGGGTAATTCAAACCTTCATGCTTTCGATAATGAAGAAATGGCATGGAAATGATTCCATACGCTTTTGTTGCCACATTAATCATATCGATTTAAACTGACTATTTTACACTATTAAGCACTGCATATAAATAGCAGTTTGTTTCAATGCAAAAATGTTTGGACCTATTTATAAGCGCGACATGTAAACAGCAAATAAAAACAATTAAAGGTTTAATATCCTATTATTTCAGGGTTTTTTTGTGAAATTCAAGTTCTTAACAATAAATGTATCTGAAAACAAGATGCTGTAACATGTTTTAATTGAATCTTATACAATAATTTAATGTAAAGCAGTTTTATTTTTGCCTATAAATTGATTTCCGATAATGTGTGCTACTGGCAGACTATTAACTTTATACAATCCAATAAATTATGCACTTTCATATTTTCATTACAAAATAAGTGCCAATTAGAGTTGTTATAAACATCAGAATAAAAGATGAAATGTGTTAGTTACTATAAAAATATCTCAATTTCAATTCAATTAGATATTTATGAAATGAATGAATTTAATTATTCAAGGTTAAAATTGTAAAAAATATCATTTGCAATCCAAAACAAGAAAATTATCGTTTAATTGCAATATTTTACAATTACTTTCATTAGCAAAAGAAAAACGAATGTACACGTAATCTTAAATTTTTAAAAAAAAAAAAAATTAAGATGCATAATATATCCAAAATTATGCAATTAATCAGGTATTTTTAAGAACTTGCATAAAGTAAGATTTTATCCAGTTCAGTTTAGAATTCAATTTCCATAAATCATTTATACACTGTTATGAACAAAAAAACAAACAAACAACAACAAAAAAAAAAATTTGAATCAATTGTTTTATTTATTCAGGCACATTGAGTAGCAATTTTTATATTTCATTTCAATACTTATGGTCTCAAATTTTTCTATTTTAATCAAATAGTCAGAAAGCAGAAAGATTAAGAAGTATTTATAAGTTTCATTCATTCCCATATTTGAACAAAAAGCTAATAAGATCTACAACACTTCAAATTTTAAGCAATTAATGGAATAAATATTCTACATGCATAGCTAACCCATTAACGACCAAATTAATATAAAGCATAGATTTCAACAAATTTCGATTAAATTATGTTTCACACATCAAGATTAAGATAACTGTGAAGTGAAACTTAAATTCTGAAAAGAAATTTTTTTAAAGGAAAATATATATAAAAAAAATCGGTAGAAAATTATTTTAAAAACTTTTTTGCATATATATTAAAGATTTTTAAACTATGGCAAAATATCATACAATAAAGATTACTTTCTAATTCCCTGTATTACCTCATAATGAATCAAAGGAAAAATTCAAAAATTTCAAAATGACAATATTTTGACTTCGAAATTTGGCTAACTGGTGGTTCATGCCTGTTGAAAATTTTTTGCAGTTTGGGAATACCTATTGATTTGCTAGACAAAGCAAACAAAGAAACAATGGTATGCATTTGGTTTAGCACAGAAGCTAAATGTAACTGTCTTATAAATAGAACACTGGGCGTTAACGGGTTAAAGTTCCTTTTGTTAAAGAAATTTCCATATTATGGTCTTAAAACTCGAATCTTACCTTTACGGCCAATAAATAAGTTTGCCCTGGTGACAATACTTCTTGGAATACTGGATTATCAAGGTCATCGCTGTTACATTGGCTTCTGGCTAATGCAAAGAGCTTGCAAATACAGAAACTGCAATAATGATTAGAAAATAGATGATAGAAAATAATAAGTTAACAGACATTAAATGATTATCCCATATGAATAAAATAAATATGGAAGGAGAATAGATAATATAAATACAGAATGAGAATAGATCACATAAATATTGTCTAAAAAATTATTTGATTGTTTTTTACTAAATGACAGGATAGCTATGAAAATTGACAATCAGCATCTGAAACATTTTAAAAACTTCATCAGAGGGTTAATTCGAAAGAGAATATCTTAAAATGGTGTTTTCTGTATTTTATCCATTAGCCAACAATTATTAGCTTTCCTTAACAACACTTAGAAACCAGAAAAAGATAAAAGTTGAGATAATTACACAAGATACAAACAAGCTAAAATTGAATGAATTTTTACTTCTTTAGTTTTCTAGTTAATGGCTAACATTTAGTACGGAAAAAATAACTTTTAAGCAACCTTTTTTGGAACTTTCCCACCGATAAGGTGTCAAAAGTGTTTTAATTGTGAATTTATCAAATCTACATCAGTTTTAGGTAATGCATTCACAGCATAAATGAATTGAGGCATTGATGCATTTTTTGTGCAAGTGTATTTTTTCTTCCTTTTTGCTTATGGTTTTGTTATTGTATTTCCTCTCCTTAAAAACACACACTTTTACACATTTTTGATTTTATATAAATAACTAGCTATCTTTATGACCAGTTGATTCACCTGAAAAACTGCTTAATTTCAATTAAATCTTTTAAGCATAACTTTATATTTATGGTTCCAATTTTTAATGGAGTTATGCAGGGGTGTAATAGAACCAGAACAAAATTCCGGAACTGCTTTTTTTTTTTTTTACGTGATATAAATAAGAAAAAATTATGAAAAGTCCTTAAAACATCAAGATTTTTGTCACTCCTTTTAGAGCGTTTGGGCACTGCTTGTTTTGAGACTAAACCACTGGTTGATTGTTTGAGGTTTAATGGCGTAAGAGCCATTTTTGGCCAAACAAAAAAAACAAAAAAAATCAAATGTTAAAATTCAACACAGTGGTGCTAAAAATTTTAAAATTCAATGAAAATGTAAAAACGAAATTGTTTGAAATGATCCAGATGTACAAAAAGTAAAAAAAACAAGTTAAAAAGACTAAATGCTCATAAAAAAAAACCCAATGGTGTTTAAAAAATTAAAAATATTTGGATGGTATTTCTCACCCAACAAGTCATGCAAGGTCAAAGACGATGAATTAGACTAAACCACTGGAGTTAAGTCAGCAGACAATGTCACATTTTCATGAAAAATTAACTGTCTGCGTCATCTAACATTTAGTTGCATGTTGTCTAATGTGGTGCTGTTACTACATTTTTTATTCCTTATATAAAATGTACATTTGATTCTAACAATAAGATGGTGCACTACATTTTATTAGTAATATATGAGCATGTAAGCTGGGTTGAAATGTGACAAAATTTAAGAATATCTAATATAACCTTTCAGCATATTGGCATATCAGCATATTATTTAATATTTTAGAGGTCTTTTTTGATAGATTCAACAAAACATTTGATGACATAAAATAAAAAAAAAAATGTTAAAATTCATTAAAGTATTGCTAAAGAATATGGAAAGATTAACAGAATCTTAATTTCGTAGCTTTCAACAATAAAAGAAAAATAAGTAATTATTTAATTACTAGAAAATCACCCATCATGGTATGACGGGTGCAAATTGCCTCTTCATTCGAGAGATTTCCCGTGTTTTTGACGTGTTTAAATAGATATATATGCCAGAGAAATGTTTAACATTGATTGAAAACAAATAAAATAAACATATATTTTGACAGAAATTCAAAAAAACCTCTTGGTAAACAACATTCTGTGTGAAGTATTTTTTGTTACTTGATAATTTTCCTTGTACTTCAGATGTCTATTCAAAACAAAGCACTTCTCTGCTTGTCAAACATTGCCAAAAAAATATTATCAAATTATATCATCACGATTGCAATAAATAATCAGATGCATCGTAGCGTCCAAACTATATCAAGTGCATGATATATCACTGACCTGATTTACTACTTTCTGTTAAAAAATGGAAATTAATTTGAAATATATGATTAATATAATTTAAAATTTCTTGGAAACTATTGATCATAGCGAGATAAATTTTATATCAATCGATAGAAAATTTCATTTCACTATTTTAGAGCTATTAAATTTGAAATTAGAACGACAATTACTCTTTTAAATTTAAAATGACTGAAATTTAGGTTCTCTAACAATGAAATAATGCTGTTTAATGTCTCGCAGTGGTAGGGCGCGAGTTTTATTGTTGGTGACGTTGGGTTATTATATTAGTAATTTGTAGAAACAATGAAAATGGTTTTAATATCATTGCAACAATGAAAGTATTGCTCCAAATTATACCTTATTTTAAAAAAAATGTAAAGCTAAGAAAAAAACCCAATTTGGCAAACAATTATATGGTACCATTAAAAAAGATATATATATATATATCAAAACAAACAAGAAACAAAAGACAAAAACTCAAAAACAACCAAGTCACAATGGCAAAAAATAGACAAAAACCATAATTGAAAAATATCATAGCGAGCTGCTCATCAGGAAGGGAAGCTCGCTTATGATAATAATATGTGCTCTTTTCTGCTAACAACATACGAAACCTGCTAAAATATGTCAGCATATATATATATATATATAATTTAAATTTCAGATAGTGCAAAAATAATTTTTGAGTAATAATATTTTTGGATGTTATCGATGAAAGGCATTATTTTGCTTAAAGCAAAATTTTGCTTACTTTTTGAATATACTGAAATTCTAGTAAAATTAAAAAAAAAAATGCTTGCAGATGCACATTTCCGCCCTCCAAGGTGTATCTGTGCCAAATTTGGTAGCTCTAAATGCAATGGTTTATCCTGTAGAATGCCAAATGACAGACATACTTCCACACATTCACCTTTAATATTAGCAGAAATCTTCTGCAACTAATAACTCAGTAATAATGAGCGGACTAAAGTTGAATTATCTTTTATTGGAAGGAACTATTGTCCATTTCAATTAGGTAAAATAAAAGAAAAAATTTATAAAGTTTTTAAACTTTCATTACACAGTCCTTGGATCTCTAGGAAATAAAAACTGAAATTCCCCTCCCTTGACATGGAAGCTACCCCCACCCCAACCTGAAATTTTTAAAAACCAGAACTGTGAAAAGGCTGTACCTTGCTTATAGGACAAGCTAAAAGTATGATTTTTTTAAAAAAAATATATGTAATTGAGTTTTTAATAAAATATAATATTGGATTCAAGTTTGTATCTAGCAAAGTTTCCCAGTAAAAACATTTTATAAAAAAAATATCAGTAAGATATTAAATAAGTAAAAATCAAATATAGTAAAATATTAAAATAAAAATTTTATCTTTTTTAATAAAGCAAACCAAATAAAAGTTTTTTTTAAAAAAAACTACTAATGTTGAAATGTAAAAAAAAAAACATTTACTTAAACATTCGAAATATCTTTATGTTTTATTTCGCATGTGCTGCTTATAAAAGCCTATATATATTTATTTTTATATATTTCTTTTTGTAAGAGGCAGAGAATAAGCATGTAACACAATTTATAACACAAGCTTCATTAAATGCCACGGAACACATAACCATCTCTAAACTGTTAATTTAGAATTTTGTTATATATTAACCCATTGCTGCACATTTTTAGTTCTTGTAATACTTTTCTATGGATAATTGGATGGCTATAGCCATCATATGCAGCAATGTATTAAGAATTAAAATGTATGATTGATGAGAACAATCTGTAGACTAAATTTCAAATTATTTCATTTTGCAATACGATAGTCATTAACATTATTTCTGTCCAGATAATGCAGAATAATATAACAGTTGTTGCTTTACTATAAAATATAATTTCCTCTTTGTCAACAATGTCTGGAGCTTCTGTATTAGAACAACTTTGGCCTTTCTTGCATATAATAGAGTAACACAAGTTAGCATTAATATACTTTTATTTCAATCCACAACATTTCCTGCATCTACAAGCAATGAGAGAAACTATTTTAGCTGGCACTGGTCCTTTAGTGTGTATATGGGCATCAATGATTCATTCTCTAGCTTCCATTCCCAACAGGATGAATTCAAAAAATGTCCTTGCCAAGAAGATTAATATCTTGATCAAGCAAAACATTTTGTTTGTTATTCTTCTCATACATCTCTAATGCAGTAAGCATATGTACAGGATCATCATTTGTTGCTGTAAACCTGTGTATGCCTATGTTCTCTAGGTGGCCAAAGAGTTGCAAAATGAAACACTCCTTATAGGCAAGATTGCTTAGAAATTTTCTCTGTGAGTCAATGAAAAATGTGCCTTCTTTTAAAATTATTTCTCTTGAAGTGCATTTCATCAAGTGCCTTGGGTGTTCTACAACTTTGGTGCCGACACTACTTTTTCTGCACCTGTCAAAACAATTGTTACTTAATTTTTATTGTTATCATCATAGGTCCCTTGCTTTGGCCATATTATACAATGAATAAGAGAACCTCTATCAAGAACAAAATACAGGCTGTTGGAGCTATCAACTGGTTGTTCTGGAACTGTATAAAAGGCATAATAGAATGCTGCTTTCTTTGTCTTCCTCATAAGGTCACTGCTATCAAGTAAAGCAACGGGTACTTCTGCAAGTTCAAATGCGAAACAATCTTGTAAATTGTTAGGTGAAGGTACAGTGCACATTATTTTCTGTAAAAGCTGTGTTGCATTAACTTCAATAACATCTTTTCTGACTATTACTGTGCTAGTCGAGGAATATATTATCCGAGCCCGTGAGCTCTTTTCAGCTTGAGAGAGCCAAACTGCATGATTCCAGCTCTAATTCTTAGTAGAAATCGCTCTCTGACATATACAGCACAACAGCAGCTGACATCATCCTGGGCAACTAAATTAGATGCCATATTGTTAGAAAGTTTGTTGTGCTACTGGTTAATTAGTTTTGAGGCCAATGGCAGGAAAACAAGCAGCAATGTTTGTTTTTTTCCTTCATTGCTGCAATTAGGCCTCCATTTCTATACTGTTCTATTAATTCATTCAGAAGAGTTTTTGTATAGAAGGTTTACATCAATCTTATGCATTAAATTGATGAACATAAAATGACAGTTCTCAAGTGTTTCATTGGAAGTTCAAAGTTCTTGAAGAATTGAATCAAATGAACAGTCTTTATTATAGCATGCATCTGTGACCATAGTCATCATCATGCAATATGACCTTTGTTAACAACAAATCTTTTAATGTTAAAGAATGAACTTGATAAACTTCTCTGTGCTTTACAATGGCTTTCTTTGTTTTTATTTTTTATTTGTGAGTAACATTTTTCATCATACATAAAATAGATATTAAAATTAAATGCAGCAGAAAACTATATACTTATACTTTGTTTCTTTGCAGAAGTCTCTTAATAATCACACTGAATGTTCTGTTCTTGATGTATTTATCCCCTTTGGCATATTTTGTGAACCTCACTTCCTTCAAATTTTCCAGATGTAAGTGAGCATCATCCTTTCTTTTCTTGCTGTCACAAATTAAATTAGCTAGCCCTTTTACTTATTTAATAGGCTTTACTTAGCTTCTCCACAGTGTCTCCTTCTGACAGAGACATTTAACAAATGAAGCAGTCACTAGAAAATTGCTTTTCAGAAAGTTTTTAAATAGTCTGTACTACTGCAATGAAACGTTTTGCTCTTCACTATTCCTCACTTGATAAAATACAACACAATATAGTTCAAGTAATCTCTAGTAATAATAAAGGTGATTGTGTGTGTCTGTGCGTGTTGGCACTCTAAAGGGGTATAAAATTTGGCAAATATGTACCCTGGAGGGTTTGAATGTGCACCTCAGACCAATATATTATTAAAAAGTTTCAACTAATTAAAAATTAAGCAAAATTTGACTTCTAAAAATATAAGAAATAAAAGAATTTTTCTACAATCTCCAAATTGAAAAAAAAAAATCTTTTCAATGATACTAGTTTAATTCCCATAGTTTTTTCCCCTCTAATTTTAGTCAATTTTTAAAAATATTTTAAAACAGTACTTTTTCATTGTAGTAATTAAATTCAAATCAATTTCATCATTAATATAAATATTTTATCCTTGGTCTTTCTTCCATAGTTGATAGCCTAAATATGTAGTAGTACCACCACTAAATATGTAGTAGATTTCCTTTTAGCAAAACTTCATTAAAAACTTTTGAAACAATTTTATAAAATTTGATTTTTAAAAATATTTTCTTTATTTGTCCTTATAATACCTTTTATATGAAACAGCTGTCCATATATCTATAATGCCTATTGTAAAATTATCTCTACTACTATTGAACAAAAATGTGTGTGTCTATATCTCTCTGTCTCTTGGCCCTCTCAAGGCAGACCAACTGGTTCGGCAAAATATACTTTGGAGGATATAAATCTGCTCCTTGGAACAATTTTTTTTGATATTTTAATAAGACTTTAATATTGATTAAAAATCAAGCAAAATTTTGATGCTTTTTGTCAATAACATCCAAAAAATATTATTGTAAGCAAATAGATTTTTTACACCATCTTAAAATCCAAAAAATATCTTTCCAACGATATAGATTTAGTTGGTGTGCAATTTTTTTCTCTAATTTGAACAATTTTTAAAAAAATATTTCTGATTTACAACAGTACTTTTCATTGTTATAATTAAAGTCAAATCTATTCCATTGTTTCATTAAATCATTAAACCATGTGTTTTTCCTCTGTTGAAAAAGATCACTATATTTCAGTTATATTTTTATTTGGATATTTTAATTGACACTTAAATTATGAAAATGTAGTAAGAAATTTTATAGATAACAGATAATAGTTTTTTTTCTCTCTCTCTCAGTAGGATTTTCAGCACATAATAATTTTTATTTCAGGATTAGAGTTGTCATGGGATGTATATTATGTGTTCATTAACTATTTAGGAAATTTTCCTAACTTCTGAAGCTGTAGATATTCTTATAACTATGCTTTTCATAAGAATAAGGCCGTTTTCCTTAATTAAAGAAGAAAAAATATATGTGACCATTTAGTTCTGTTATTCATCTATGTGTTAAAATAAACTTAGATAGGTAATTTTTAATCAGCTAATAACAACAATTATTATAATAACCATTAGAATCATGTATGACTTTAAGGTCTAACAAAACATTATATATTTGATGAGTGTGTGTGTATATAGTAATTATTATCTTTAGTAGATAAAAAATAAAAACATTAAGCACTAAAATAAAGATCCAAATTTGTAAATATCTTAATTTTAACCATAATCTAAATAATGTAAAACCAAATAATATATGAATAATAAATTAACTTAAAAATATAATCAAATCATGACTTTATATATATATATATATATTACTGCCCAAAACTTCACCTTTTCAGATTTTTCACAGCTTAAGGACACTGCAGTATTTTTATTTTTCTTGTTCTGCTGTTATGGGAGCACATGGAAATTTATATTTCAGAATTATATTTGGCATGCTGTGTATTTGATATCCATTAGCTGATTTTTCCCTTTTATTTATCTATACTTATAAAAGGCAATGTTTGTGTGTGTATGTGCCTGCGTGCAATGTCCAGATGAATCTATTGCACTTACAGCCTTGAAATTTGGCACACAGATAGTCTTAATGGCGACTCAATGCACCTTGAAACTGGAATTTTAAAATTTAATCTAGAAAATTTTTCATTTAATGTTTTGTGTTGTTTGGGGCGATTTTTCGCGCCAATTTCTCGATAGCATGGTTTCAGATAACTGTAGGAAAAAAATAAATACACTATGGGAAAGAACAAACGATTTCCGCTCTAATTAAGTTTGTTTTGTATGTCTAACGTAATTTACTGAATTCTGAAAAAATTTAGAAAAATATTTCACTTTTTTGTTAATTTTTCATTTGGTTTTCTTTAAATTCTAGTATCCGCCTTTCTAATAACGCTATCATTTTAAATTTTTTTCAGCTTATGACTGGAATGTTTCTGTCGGATTCAAAACAAGAACCGTTAAAAACCTTTTCCCACTTTTTTAAAATTAATTTTCCCCTGATCAGTTCAAACAGTTTTTTTGCTAGCGACTTTTCCCAACGAAACATTCTCAGAATGCATTGTTGCAATTTCATTGGCTGGTACGATGACCTTCCTCGCAGCAGGTGACGTCATTACTTTCACATTCTGCAAGGAGATGATTTATTTACTCGATTTATCTACTTAATTAATTCAATTATTATTTTTAAGCATGTTGTAACTTATTCCTTTGCCTTTCATGCTTTGCTTGCGGTGTAATGAATTTCACATTGTAATTTTTTAGCATTATTTTGGATTAATGGTACTCGATAGTATTTTCCTACAATTCAAATATCAATGTCAAGGGGAAAAAGAAGCGGACAAACTCAATAATATACATATTTCTGTTTTGATTTCATCTTCAAAACTTTCATTTATGTAATTGTATGTGGGCTTTTTTTATTATTTTGTTGAAGTCCTGATTCCACAGGCAATTGGGTCATTTTTGGCACATTTATGGCTGTAGTATCTTTTCTAATGATCGCTGAAAACCATCGGATAGAAAAAAAAAATTTCGTTCTAATGAAGTTTTTTTTGAGCTTCAAACGTAATTTACTGAATTTTGAGAAATGTTTAAAAAATAGCCAGTTTTTGCCATCAAAATTTTATTTTTAAATTTGCTGCATCCGACGTTCTAATAACACTATTATTTTCAATTTTTTTCAGCTTATAACTGGAACGGTTCAGTCGAATTTAAAACAAGAACGGTTAAAATAGCTTTTTCCGGTTTTTTTAAATTAATTTTTTCCAGGTCAGTTGAAAGATATTTTTCTCTAGCGAGCATACTCAAGCGGAAGTTTCTCCTGAGCCTTCCCAACATGCATTGTTGCAATTTCATTGGCTGATGGTGCAGAGCAGAGAGAGAGAGATATAAGATGATAGTAAGATATATTTAGCTGTGCAGTTCATGTGATTGAAGTGATATTTTTATACCAATACAGCTGCAGATGTAACATACAATGCAATTGACAATGCTTATCAATTTTAACATCACAACTCTCCATGTAATAATGCTACAACAGAGATTTTTGACAATTCTACAGCATAATTTTAAAATAATTTTAAGACCTTGTAATGGCATAAAACATAGGACACTACTGATAGTAATCTAAGAAAGAAACTTATGATTATGCACATGCTTACTTACAAGCTTTGGCAGTAATTTCATAACTTTGGTTCATTTGCAATTCATAATCTGCAACTTCTTAATACATTCCCATTCACAAGCATGTCCTTCCAATGGCATACAGCATTATTCATTTAAACAATTTCCAAACACAAGATATATTAAGAAAATAAAAACAAAACAAAGCAAACAAAATCATAAAAATTCCACAATTCATGGCAGTTGCCTAAAAATAACTTATTTTGGGATCGATTACATAGCAACAGATTAAAGATTGAAAAACATAAAAGATAAATAGCTGGCAACAACAAACAAAAAAAAATTAGGACAAACAGCAATGCATAGAAAATTGGGAAAAAAATAACCAAAGGAAATGATGCTTACCAGAATAAATGGAACTCGTCTTCATTTCTGTCAAGATGTACCCAGTTCGAGGATTCAAGACTGTTGGCTTGTGTGCGCTAGTAACGCCAACCGACTTTTCTTACTTTAAAAACTGTTACTTTAGACAATTCAGTGTTCTAAGATCCAATTACTTTAGAAGTTTACTTACTTTTCTCTATTTTTTTTGCTTTTGTAGATACAACTAGCTGCCTTCGCTGACCAGCTGGTTCACACATTTTAATTAGTCTTTATTTTTGTAGTTTATATTAATTATAGCATTCGCCGCCACGGTTTCAACCATTTCATTTAGGATGGATGAATATTTTAATGTGTTTGGCAGATAGAAAAATAAACAACATTATTTTAAAATGCCAGTGATACAATTCTATATGATGAATTACAGCAAATGAAATTTAAAAACTACATTTCAAATAACTATCACTCAATTCATCTATCACTCATCAATATAATGATCAACACCAAAAAAGCAGCGCCACCTGCCAGCACTTATTAGACGCCCTGTGTGAATCACAACTGTATATCAACAGTACTCCCCTTCACCAAACCTGAACCTCCTCCAGTGCTATAAATAGAACTGTGACCTTAGTAGTTCCGTCCCGTTCCACTGCTGGAAATTGTGTTTGAAAACATTTTCAAAAATTAATTAAAATTAAACAGAACGTTATATGGAAAAGAAATTGGTTTCATTGAAAAGCTAATTTTTTAAACTTTAAGATGATGTTAAAATGAATTTTGTGTGACAATATGCTCTGAAATTATTGCGGAAAAACACAAAATTCAAGGTAATTTTAAATTAATTAAAATCCCAATAAAAATTTTGAAAAATCCTTTCTTAGGGAGCACTACTACCCAAAATGCAACCACTTGCCAAATTTCAAGTTTCTAGGCCTCGAGGTTTGGGAGATTTCGTGATGAGTGAGTGAGTCATGGTATTTGCCTTTTATATATATAGATGTGTATTAATGAGAATAAATATGTTTGAAACTCAATAATTTATTGATGTCAAAATAATCCGCCTGACCTACAATAGAGACAAGAAAATTTGTTTTGATTTCGTACAAATGCACAAAATGTCCGAGACCGATACGCTTATTTCAAATACAACTACCTATAAAGCTTATTTCAATAACAAAGCTCATTAAATGAAAATCATAACAATGGAGATAAAAATGACGAGGCCTTTTTCTAAAAAAAGAAAAAGGAGATACATACGAGGAAACATCTCTTATTTTTGGAATCATTTTAACACTGCTGACCAGACTTCTAAAAATTTTGGATAACAAAATTCACCCGCTACTTTCCATTGAAGAATTCTAGCTGGATATGAAGAAAAAGCAATAATAACTGTATTCAAAACATGAAAAGCTTCAGAGAAATTTGAAATTCCGAAAATTGCTCCAACACCATACACTGCCATCTTGCCAAATGAGGCTATAAACACATCATACTCTCTCTTTCCATTATTCTACGTCAACAGTATCTTGCAAATGTGCCTACTTCTTACATTATCAATCTACTTTTAAATTATTTACAATGAAAAAGAACTCTTTGTTGGTAATAAAGAAAAATACCAAATGTTTTTTGACAAATTTTCATCTGCAGTGGACTTAAACCAACAACTTTCTACAATAGATAAACATGTCTATTTAAGGGGTTAGTCGACAGATGAACCAATGCACTTGGTTGATGGTATAAGCATAACTGCCGAGACAGATAAAATAGTGAAAAAATCTTTAAAAAATAAGTATGGCGATAGAAATAGAATAATCCAGGCTAATTTAGACTTTTTTTTGGAAAATATAATACCTACTGACAATATTTCGAAGTAATGTTTTTATAGAGTGCAATAGGAGGCTTCAAGCTTGAACGGCTTTAGGAGAAGATATCAATGATTATGGTCGAGTTTTAACGCGCAAAATACTGTGTGCCTTCCCAGATGATGTTCATCAATGGTGAATTATTCAGGTAAAATTGGGAAAAAATATCAGAAACTGGCATTTCAAAACTGTGTCAGATTCTCTCTGAAGAAATTGAGGGTGGTCTTACTACTTTGAAAAGTAAAGGTGAACCAACTGAAGAATTTGGTGCCTTGCCATCTACGGCAGGGTTTAAAGTTAACTCGAAAACTGAATACAAGCCAAACAAACCAACATCATTCTACCCCTTCTGTAATGTTTCGGGGTATTGGTCCAAGACTGCAAATCTGTCACTGGCATGGAAATTCGTGTCCAGAAGCAGGAAACTGCTAAACATTGCTTCTTGTGCACCAGCAAAGGACATAACCTGAGAAGTTGTCATAGAAAGGATAAGGCAGGGGATAAGGGTAACCTGCATCCATTTTGAATTTCTTATGTGGCCTAACCAGCTATTTACAATTTGCATTGCAATATATGACCTCTGTAATAAAATAATAATTACAGAATAAAGACCCTTATGATTCTTCTCATGCAGCCTTTTACCCGAATACCGAAAGTGAATGAGGCCTTCCAGTGCAAAAATTTTCCCCACCCCTGGGATCAGGCATTCTGTATCAAGTGGAAAAGGAAACAACATGTTTCAATCTGTAAAAATCTCAACCCTGATGAACTTTTCAGTCTGTTATAAACGTCTCACATTTCAGCTCATACATCAGGCTTCTTTGCTTCATTTAGGCAATTTGGAATAGCTTAACTTCAACTAAAGTGCAACGGTTTTTGCCATTAATGGTATAAAATGGAAATTTATTGCTTCACAGGTAGCTTGGTGTGGGAGAGATTAACCAATTCACTGCCAGCAACATTTAGAGCACAGCCAGACTCTACAAATATAGTACGAGATATCTCGTAGTTGGCAGTGAATGGGTTAATCGGCTCGGTGATGCGATGTCCGAGCCCTCCTAGACAAATAAGGTCTTGAAAGAAGAACAAAGGTCTTGGCATTGATAGGAATTGAAGCTGCCTTGAATAGTAGACCTCTAGTCTAAGAGCAGGAAAATGACAGTGATGAAGTACTAATGCCAGCTCATTTCTTGATAGACAAAAAATTAATAATAGTACCTTTCAATCTGGATCACAAGATTATGTATCTCACAAGAAATTACATGATTCAACAAAACTTACTAGTCACCTTTTGGGAAAAATGGTCTAAAGAGTATTTGTTATGACTGAGCACCTTCCAACCAGGTACAAAACAGTGTCAAACTGTCTCACATCTGAGAATAAGATGTTGTGTTATTGCATGGAAATGTAATATTCGACATATGTGAAATAGGGCCATGGGCAGCAAGGTGATCACAGACCATGAAGACAATTTTAGATTGTGCCTGGACAGTAAAGAGCTAACTCATCCTATTCAACTAGTCATACCTCTGGAGGTTGACCAGGGTTGGGAGGATGTCGGGTTTGAGGATTCAAGACCTGGGACTCGTGAGTGATAGCAGTGCCAACTGATTTTATTTTCTTATTTTAAAAACTGTGACTTAAATGATTCAGTATTCTAAGATCCAGTTATGCTAAAGGTATACTTACTTTTCTCTCTTCTGTTTGCTTTGATATACACATTGTGTATCATTGGGAACACATACACTTGACACTCAATAAATAAAAAGAATATATAAATAGTGAATATAGAAGAAATAGAATATAAAGAAGAATAAATAAGGATTGAGAAACATAAAAGATAAAGAGCTGGCAACAACACACAAAAAAGTTTAGGACCATCAATGCATAGTAAGCTAAAAAAATATTCAAAGGAAATAATGCTTACCAGAGTAAATGGAATTTGTCTTCATTTTTTTCGAGATGAATGAAAACACAAGATCTATAATAGTTGTTTAAGTGTGATTATTATGTAATTATTTAAGGCATCATTTAATACTTTTTAATCTTAAAGACATAAAACTACACTTAATAAGTCAATAGCAATTACATTTTGTTAGAAATTAATAAGGCCATCAAAATATTTTAAGCAAAGATATGCATGAAAAATGAAAGACATTGCCATGCAATTTTGTAAAATGACGTGTAAATGAATTTGTCCAAATATTTTTTGTAAATAAACTGGGAACATGTATTAACCCTCTGACTGTGTATCCACGATTTCTGTGGGTTGGAAGCAAGTCTAATTTCTGCTGCATCCTACGATTTTCACAGGCTAACGAGTTTACTTAGTACTTTTATAGCACTGGATCATAATATACTAATAAAGCTTTGCATATAAATAGCAACTCGCTTGGCACAAAGGTATTTGAACACACTTGCAAATGTTGCAGCTAAATAGTGATTTTAAAAAATTACACAGTCAAAGGGTTAATATATGTTTGTTCAGTATAATGTGCCTTGAAAGAATTGTGAATTATTTTATTTTCAATGTGAATTACTAATCATTTGCAACTAAAGACAATTTTCAAAGGGGGTATTGATCAGTCAATATTTATTTCAAATGCAAGGCTAAGATACATTTAGTAACTAATTTAGTTAGTTTCGGTAACAAAACAAATTTTCTAGAGGTCTTTATGGCATTCTTTTTATCTTATAGCATTTTTTTAGAAATAATGCTATAAATGTAATAGATATAGTTTATGGTATTTTCTTGAAGAGCATAGTAAATGCTATGGTTCTTCAGCATGCAATAATTATATAAAAACAAATAAAAAACCTCAACTCAGCTCACATCTATTATTTTACAATGGAAGCAAATAACACCTTACACATAGCGGTAAAAAATGTGTTCAAAAATAAACTTGATTCTTCTTTTTGACTTATCAAACTTAGTTTTCTTACAAATCCTTAGTTAAGAATGACACATAAATTTTCCTGGATGTTCATTCAAATTTTCAACATATTATTCAATGTAGGGATTAAAATAATTTCTGGATAACAGTCATGCAAGTTAAATGCTGATTGCATCAAAAGAAAGCAAAAAAAAAAGGAAGTTATTAAAAATTTGATAGCACACGCATGATAAAATTATAATGTACAATAATTTGACTTATGGGAAACAGAAATTCTATAAACTTTGCTAGTGCAAGTTTTCAAAACTAAAATAAATCACAAGCAATAATCATGAAAGGATCTCAAGTTTAAGACTTTTCCTTCTTTTTCTTTACATTTCACAAAATACAGTTGCAGTGATTCGGGGGGATATTTCAATATATTACTCAATTTTTGCGGACAAATTTAAATTTTTATTTCATTTTAGCTAAATTTAAATTTTTATTTCATTTTAGCTGTCTAAAACCAGGAATTAAAAAAAAAGCAAGAGTGTCTGGAAAAGCTAGCTAATTTTGTAACTAAATTATTAAATTTTGTTGTCCCTTTAGACTCTGAGGCACTTTTAGGTGCCTATAAATATTTTGCCCACTCCCCCACTTTTGCCACCCAATCGCCACCACTGCTCAAAAACCTTACCTCTGCAACTTTATAAATATAAAATTATTAAATGTATTTACTAAGAAAAACCTGCTTAACTTGATAATACAGTAGACACTGCAGAGGGCTACAGCTTCTGTCGAGTTTAATAGTCCTGCAATTATCCGAATGTATTTTAAAAGTAATTGACATATTTGAAGAATTTTGGTTTAAATACCAATAACCTATAATCTCTGCAATAAAAAACCCCCCTATTTTCAAAACAAATGTTGTTTAATTTCATAAGACTTTTTTCCTGAACTTCCATCTGAAACTATGCGAAACCAAATTGAACTTGGTTCATTTTAGGGAAAAGCATTTTTATCTGCCTCTCGAAGCTTTACACTTGGCGATTTATCTCTCTCGTTGCTGATGTGATATTGATATTCAGAATACATGACAGGATTTATTGCTTTTAATTCATTTCTCTCTTTTTCTATCATTCTTATGTGGTAGCAACTTCTAAAAAAAAATGCTACTTTGGGAATTATTTATTGATCTGATATTTTTTCTCAGTATTTGCATCATTTTTTTGTGCATATTAGGGGTGTAACGAATATTTGGCAACTATTCGGCCAATTTGGTCCTTTTGCCAAATATTAGGCTGGCTGAATACTAAGCAGATATTAGGCTGAATATTTTCAAGGTAATATTTTTTTAAAAATATACTATTAAATAATAAAACAGAAAATACTTCCAAATTATATTTCATTGCATTCTTTATCCAAAAAATCTCCTAACATTTACTCGGTTTTAAGTTACATAGTATGTAAATCTTAGTATATATAAAAGTCATTGTAGGTATGTGGCTATGTTCCACATCTCCTCCTAAACCAATGGACAGTTTTCAACCAAATTTTGCATTCTTATTATTCAAGACACGGGGAAGACACTTATGAACTTTTCAAAGCCTAAAAGTTAATTAAACAGTCAGCTAATTAGAAATTAACCGAAACAGTTTATCTGTCATAACTTCGGAGCATATTGCCCAACAAAAAATATTTTTATACCAACTTAAAGTTCAAATTTTTACCTTTTCAATGATACCACTTCTATATCTGTGACATTTTCCCCTCAATTTTTATTAATTTTTTAAAGTATAATAATTGTAAATTACACGCAGGCGATTTTGAAATAACGCAAATTTACAGCTAACCCGTTGCTAGGCGATGGTTAGACTTTTAACTAATTTACCTTTATTTCTGAAATTTTTGCTTATTTTTATAAATATGTTTTATATAAGAAGAGAGTTAACCGTCAACTTTTAAAAGCCTCAAATCTAATTAAAATTTCAGTTAATTGGAAATTAAGCAAGATATGGCATTTTCCGCAATATTTTTCGAAAATATGTATTATGTCACAAAAACTATTTTTACACTTATAAAAGTTTAAAAAATTAACTTTTCATGACACAACTTTCATTTCCGTTCAATTCATTGCCCTCATTTTAATAATTCTTCAAAAATTAAATTGTGCATAAAATTTACATTTTTTTTTATTGGTGCAGAACAAGAATACATAAGAACTGTTGCTAGATCACATTAGAAGAATTTTGGACTAAGACTATATATATATTTATTCATATTTATTCTAATGCTTTTTCTCAATGAAAAATTTACTATGTAATTGTCCCAAAACATCCGTTAAAATCTTTCTTATACTGAAAGATTTATAAGAAAAATTTGAAGTACCTATGTAATAAATACTAATAACTTATGGAGAAAATTAGTTATCAGCGGTTTTTAAAAACCATTTGATTCAACTGATATTCTCATTTTAATTAAAAAACATTTCAGGCGATAAAAGAATTTTGGGTATTGCAATTTTCTATACTAAAGTAGTTTTTTACATCAAAAATATTAGATATGAAAGTATTTTAATTTCGAGCAACGCCGGGCATAACAGCTAGTGTATTTAATAACTTTACATGTCATTTATTATTGTAAAGCCTGCAATTATGATGCAAGAGCAATAATTTTTAGCCCTCTTGCAGAATATTAAATAAATCTTCGGCCAAATAAATTCAGGATTTTTAAAAATATATATTCAGCAAAGAATATTGCAGAATTACATTCCAATACATTTATTATCAAAAAATCTCCTAACATCTATATATATAATTCTCTTACGTTGCGACAAAAAAAGGGTCGAATTTCTTAATCGCCATTTGGCAACAGCTCGCGAGTTTAGATTGCTTACATTCGAATTAGCGATTGATTTAATCTGGGACATCAACATTTTTCAAAATGAGTTTAACTTGGGCGGTTTCGATTATAAATCGAAAACGTCAAGATAGGTCTAATGAAACTATTGAGGAATCTTTCATAATACGATCCAATCGGAATGAACAAAATAGAATGATGCGTTTTAGTGCACAGAGCGAAGTTGCCGAGCTACAGGAACATAGTTGTGGGACTTTAGTGGGAGTCTGTTCTTTTATACATGTGGCAAAGCTTTTCTGATCAAAATATCAGTGAAAATAAGAGCATGTTTAAAATTTTGGTGTAAAAAGCAAGAATTTTTTAAAAATTTTCAAAAAAGGCTATTTTGTTAATTTTAAAAAGGTAAAAGTAAATATTTATTATGCTTTTTAATTTGAATAGTGAATCTTAACATATTTAAAGCCATTTGCCACGTTAAACGGTGCTTTTTAAGCTAAAAGTTTGTGAAATGGGTTAAATAATCTTTCG
>BGPR01001391.1:108608-163830 GCA_013235015.1 Araneus ventricosus
CAGATTACAGTTAAAAATGAATTTTTTCTGCCAAAACCAAGGCATTAACCTTTTAACAGCAGAAGGAGATTTCCTTTCCTGAATTATAAGAGAATTGTCCTTTCCATTTTGTTTTCAGTGGAAACTCACAATAGAGAAATTCCTTCTTTCATAGAACAGTCACGACTGACCAATGTTCCCAGTTGGGAACATGGAACTTTAATGAATTGTAGCAAATGCGTTTCTAATTTATATAATTACATTTTAATAGTAACATGGACATTTTTAACTACGTGTATTTATTTTTATAAATTTTTCATCCTTTTAAAAATTTTTATGCTACACACGAAATACCAGCCGGAGTGGTCTCCCCATAACTTTCACGTATACTCTCCGACATACAGAAAAAATAAGACAAAAAGCAGTAAACGCGCCAAGTGATTGCAAAATCCTTTTTGTGTCATAGTATGACAAACAAAACCAAATATGAAATTTGAACACCTTTTTTTCTACTATTTGAAATGAAAATTGGACACAGATCTGCAATTAAGATTTGAAGACCACATTTCAAATTTCAGTTATCTAATGTAAGTCACAAAGATTTGCACCCGCTAAGATAAGCTTTTAGCTTGCCAACAATATTTCAGATCTGATTGTTACAAATTTACTACCACGAGCTGTAGTTGAAAATATTGTGACAAAATTGTCTTGTGGGTGCACGTGAATGCAGAACACTAAGCAGGACTAAAAAAATAAAGCTCTTTATTTTACAAGTATTCTAAGCAAAGAAACGTAGCACAAGTATTAAAACAGCACTTGTAAATGCACCAATAAATCTCAACAAAGCAATCAAAGGTTTCCTATGAGCTCATCAGCTTGTTTGCTGATTAAAATCCAACTTCTCTTGGCTTGAGAGCTTGCTTTTATACTTTTTCAACAGGAAGTGATGTCATTACAAAGGAAGTGATGTAATCTCCAGAAAGTTCATGAAGCCAGTAGAAACAGATGGACAATTCAAGGTCTTTCTAGAAAATTCCTTTTGTCGCCAAGTCACCAAATTTGTCGCCAAGATTAGCATCTCAGGGAAACAACTTTATAGCTTTGCAACAATACAATGCACATTGGCAGAATGCTTAAGAAATTAAAAAAGCATTAAGAACAGAACTAATGAATCAATTGACACTAATTTTGGTTTGTTACTTTACTTTTAATAACTACTTTCGTTCTGTCAGAGTAAAAATAATGCAAAATCCACTCAGAAAAAAAATGCATTACCAAATACAAAATAAAACTAACAGCAAATCAAATATGCAACTCTTATCGAGAAAGTGTTTCGGAATAAAAGAAAAATTAGAAGAAAAACACTCCATAATCAATTAACTTTTATTCAAGAAGAATTTGGCAATGAGCCAAGACAGAACATATTACTGGAAACCGAACAGGAATAAAAATGCACGCCTTTTTTTTGGTGTCGTACAATGGTGAAGAAATCGAATATGCAATTTTAACGCCTTTATTTCAACCGATTTAAACGAAAATTGGAGACAAATCTACAATTAGGGTTGCAAGACTACATATGAAATTTCATTTATACAAATCATTTCTTTTAGACGATAATACCTTCAGAAGTATGCGATTATACAGACCGACATATAGCCAACCCTTTTGATGGATTTGGCCCAAAAATTGATACGGACCAACATTCATGATGATAAAACTGTGTTCCAAATTTTATTCGACTAGCTATTCAAGTTTTTGAGTAATAGTGTTTACATGAACGCAGACAAACCTTCCCATAGACGGATTTTGTCCAAAATTTCATAGAAACTTACAAATTATGTGTCAAGATCACATACCAAATTTCATCCCAGTAGCTCTACGAGTTTTCGAGTTATCGTGGTCACAGACAGCCATAATTCCAAAATTGTGTTTTAAGGACTCGGGGAGGTCTAAAACGTGGAGATTTGTCAAAATCTAGAGTTCGAATTTTTTGGCATTTACAATACTTTCTCTTTGTATACGAGAAAGTAAAAAAGCCCATTTTTAAGAATTTCTATAAATTGCCCATTTTATATCCGAAACCTCATTTCTATATCAAAAAATCAAGCTTATTTTCAATTATAATTTTAAAAATTTCAAAACAATATTTTATTTTTAAATGAATTTTCAATTTGATGTTACCAATTGAGAACACTAGTTTGTATATGATTAAAAATACTGTTAAGAAATCATTACAGTGGAACCTCACTTAATGAACACCTCGCATTGGTACCTCATTTTGAATAACCCTGTATTTGGATTAGAGAATGGTTTCTTAAACTGTGCAACAGTGAAGTGGCACAAGTTCTCCTTTATTTCCAGATTCTTCAAAATTTGTAAAACTAAAATATTTCAGGAAATCATTTTGACTTAAATGAATATTTTTAAGTTTTCAAAGCAGTTTAATTTAATTTCCATTTAGTTTAGATTAAATTGATGCTTCAATTTCTAACTTTGGGATGGAAGCAAAAATCTTTCAGACATAATTTTATTTTTTGTCCAGCAAGTGATTGTGAGAGAATGAGTTGGAATAGAAAGATATGAAGGCAAGTTTGGAAAGAAATAATGAAATGGCTTTGATATAACATATATCTTACAAAGATAGCCTTCATACTACCATCAGGCACGATAAGAAGATATTCTTTAATCACAACTAAATTTTTGAAGTGGATGATGTAACCAAAAATACTGTTGATACAAATACAAATTAAGAAATAATGCTATAGCAGTGGTTCCCAACCTTTCTGGTTGTGTGGACCACTTGTTATGTAAACAATATTTTGAGGCCCACTAACTAAATAATACAAGTAAAAAAATACAAACACATATCATGCATTTTTATATTAGATATCACATGCATGCAGATGTTAGTAATTAGTAAAGCTTACTGTAAAAGGATTACAAATATATTGTTTATAAAGCAAAAATTGAGTGATGACTCTTGGATGCTGCCTTGACTTCAACTTTTGAATAGCATTCTGTGACCCACTAATACACTAACCGAGGCCCACAAATGGGCGGTTGCCCATAGGTTGGGAACCACTGTGCTATGGAATCTGATTGTTTTTATTTTTATCGAGAATATCATAGCAGGAGTAAAATTCTTTTAATATTTTTTTAGCCTGTGGTCTCAAATAGTATTGCAATTAAGATAGTTTAAGTAGCAGATAAAAATGTGTTTACAATGTTAAAGTCAATCTTAGATATAAGAAAAAAAAAAATTAGCCATTCTAAAAGTATCACAAAAACTTCTGCAAGTTACAGTTATATACTTACAATTTCAATGATGGATCATCATTGAATTTTGTGATTTCTCGAATGATACTAAAATCACTTTCATCCACTAATGATTTAAGAAGCAAGACAAGAGGGAGGAAATAAGGTTTTCCGTAGTAAAAGACACGAACTTCAATTGATGGATGGCCAGTTTTTTTAGTAGCGCTGACATAATGCAAAAAGACATCCTAAAATAGAAAATTAAAATCACCATATAAATTTTTTATAGCTAAACAGGCTAACAAATTAATTTGAAGAAAGTTACTGATTACAAGTAGTATACAAGGATTTGTCTATATACATGTCTGAATCTGAAAAGGAAGATTAATTAATGCAAGTGAAAATAGCTGAAAATGCATGTTGAAGTTTAAATAGATCACAATTCTAATAAATGATTATAATTGAACAAAAAGCACACTTGCTGCATTTAGAGTATATTGCTGTCCTAATTGGTTTTAATATATAACTTTAGTTTTGGAGACAAAAATAATTCAATAATTTAATTTTCATATTTAGAGTTTGCAATACATAGTGGTACGGAAATAACAGTTAAAATGGAAGAAGCATACTTTAAAAAGTGTGCAAGTGTAGATAAACAGTGTTTATAAGCATTTCATTCTGGGAGGGGAAAAACCCTACATTAAAGCATCCAAAGACTTACAGAGAATTTAAGGTACTCATGGACCTCTGTGATACAGTCATGGGTAGATCTTCGAAAGTATTAGATAAAAAATATTCTCAACATATAAACCACTCAAAATAAGAGAATTAAATAATGTTGTCATTTTTCTTGTGTTTCATAAATTCTGTAGATGTGTGAGGTTGGAAGCTTAAAATGCAAGGCATACAACACAGTAAATTGATGAAAAAATTTTGAAATTCTGAAAACAAGACTTACTGCCATTCTGTGATTTCCTTTATTACAAGAGGTAAGAACAGCATATTGGGAATAACCACTCCCAATCAGTTTCCATCGTTCATTCATCAAAACTAGAGGCTGAAAAAAATTACTATAAGAATCATTACTTGTGTCAACATCTTATCAAAATAAGACACAACAAATGTTTAAAATTTCCAGTGGGCAAGTTGGAAGGTGAAGGTAGATTCCTTCTTATCTGGGTTAAAGTTAGATAGTTGCCTTCAATCAGTACACAAAAGGAATTAAGTATTGCAGTATCTTGGTAAAATTAGTTTAATAAGATTAACATTTCTTTTTTTGAAGCAACATGAGCAATACTTTGAGATGGACCTTGTAATTTTGAGCTGTGGTCAGACGACGAGGATGACATCAAAACAAGCACTCTCTTTCCTAATATTGGCAACACAACAATGAGGATGTTTGATCACTGACAGATTTTACATGCTCTAGGACCACATACACAAAAGATATTCTGCGAAATCGAGTAGCAAATTCATGACCCTCCAGTCGACGAGAAGCCTATGTCAATTTATCTTTGGATAATTAACAGAAAACTTATAAATATATTGTGATGTTCTTATCTAGAAATAGAGTTATCAACTCTTAACTTCTCCACTAATTAACTAAGGAGTTAGCAGTTACCAAAAAATCTTGAATACAAAAGTTATTCATTATTCTGAGGTAATTATTCACCTAATTTGAATAATCTTTCAACTTTTAATAGTTGAGAAAATGAACATTTCAATTGCCCACCATTCTCTCCCTTTCAAGCTAGGTGACCCATCTATGAATTTGTCTGAAATCTTCACCCTTCTTACATCATATTCCTTGCCCATTCAAATCCAATTAAAACTACTTAAGTTAATCTGTTCAAAAGATAACAGTGGCAAAGCATTAATTATAAGTATACAGCAAAATTCTCCAAATGTTGTTGTTGTAACACTTGTGTTTGGCATTGAATTTTCAGTTCGCAGACGTAATGTTAAAATAACCTGTCATTTAAACAACTTCAATGAATTGTCTCTCTGATCTTGGACCTTTGATTACGAGAAAAGGAAGGAAAGAAAGAACAAAAATAATTAATACTAGGGATGTAACAAACATCTGGTCAGTATTCAGTCCTTTTGCTGAACATTTAGCATGGCTGAATAGCTTCAGGATAATAATTTTTTTAAATGTGTTTTTAAATATATTTGATAAAGAATATCGCAGAATTACATTTCAGAACATTTATCATGAAAAAATTTCCTAAAATTAACCCAATTTTAAGCTACATAGTACATAAGAGTATTTAATTATGTTACACATCATTAATCATTGTTCAGCCTGAAATTATGTTGCATGAACAATAATTTTTGAACATTTCCAGGGGGAAGTCTGTCCTGTTTGGTTTCATCATATACATGACCAACTTCAGAAAATAAAAGCTCAATGTATATTGTGTTTCCAGAAGCTGAAAGATATTTTCTTGCTAAATTTGCAAGTTTCGGGAATTTGTCTGCATTTTTTCCCCACCAATTAAGTGGACACTCCATCCTAGCTATTAAAAGTTCCTTCCTCTATTTTCCAAATTTACTTCTAACAATTTTAATTTAATCAATGAATTTTCTTTGCATTTGTCATTGTCATGTTCTGCAATGATGACTTTATTTCTATGAAGCAATCACAAAATGAAGAGAGTTTTGCATTTCTTATTACTAGAATTATTATTGGAAAACTAGCAGTACGCGCATGGCGTTGCCCGTGGAATCAGGACTTCAACAAAATGAAAAGGGGGGAAAAAAAATGCCCACAATGACACGAAAAAGTTTTGAAAACAAAATCAAAACAGAAGATACACATTACTGATTTTGCCGCTTATTTTTCTTTGCGATAATGAGATTTGAGCTGTAGGAAAACAGTACAGAGTATGTTAATCTAAAACAATATTAAAAAATTGCAACATGAAAATCATTATTAAACAGCAAACAAAATGTGCAACATAAACAACATGTGCTTTTTTAACAAACTTTTATGCTTGATTATCAATAAGTACATAAAACAAACAAATCAAAACTATGAAAAATATAATTCAAAACTCGATCCTTCCATCTAGATTACAAAATGGTATATCATGAGCTTGAAGTATAAGCGAAATTGATCAGAACATAACACACGGATGCGCACAAAGAAAAAATAACGAAAAGGAGAAAAAAAATCTCTTAAATGGTGTAATAGTTCATTCAGACTAAAGCAATAAAAGTAATTCGTCATATTCCTTATTCTATCTATTCTCGTTCATGGCAGGATGCCAAATAAAGCCAACACTCTAATTTTTTCTGGCAGATGGCGCACATTTCGATGGAACGAGATTTCCGTAAAATAACACCTTCGAAAAAAACATCTCTGACCCCATCAACTTAAAAATTAATTAAAAATCGACTTAAAATGGTATTTTAATCGTTCTTGTTTTAAATGGAGCAGAAACGTTTTATTTATTAGCTCAAAACATTTCAAAAAGATAACAAAATTAGAACGTGAGATGGAGTCATTTGATTTTGAAATCTTAAAATTTCAATTGAAAACTGACTATTATTTAAAAATTTCTCAAAATTGAGTAAATTACGTTAGACGTTCGAAACAAACTTCATTAGAACCGAAATCGCATGCTCTTTCCGATGGTGTATATATTTTTGTCGTAAACTTATTCAAAACTATTCTATTGAAAAATTAGTGCGAAAAATCAACCAAAACATTAAATAAAAAATTTTCTAGATTAAATTTTAAAATTTCGGCTTCGAGGTGCATTCAGTCGCCATTACGACTACCTGTGTGCCAAATTTCAAGGTTCTAAGTGCGATCGATTCATCTGGACATCTCACGCAGACACACACACACACAAACATTGCCTTTTATAAGTATAGATGAGGTATTTAAAATATTACAAAAAAACAAATCAAGGTTTCAACATTTTTTAAAACATGCAAATATTAAATAAATTGTATTAATCTTTAAAAATTTCATTTAAATTATGAGAAATATTTCATTTAAAATCAAAAGCCAAATGTTGTTATAAAGTAGATATTTGGCCAAATCACTATTCAATACATAATTAATTAATACACTGAAAAACAACACCAGAAATTGGATCAAAATTAATCATTCCTTTCCCAATGTGAAGAGAAAAGTAAACTTCGGCCTCTACTGGGATTGGGTATTCAAAAGTTCATTCGAGTCTTTCAGGCAGTGATTCGAACTCTAAAAAGAAGCTGATGATATGGGTTGCGACTATCAGCAAATTTAACTTTCAGTTCTTCAGACTCAGGAAAAACAGATGGTACAAAATGATGCACATTCCTCAACAACTACTAATAAAATTATTAGGGATTTTCTTTTTCAATTAAGGAGGAAACTGTAAAAACTTACAAGACCCATAAGCTGAAAGAAACAAGCAAACACAAATTGCATTTCAAAAGAAATACATTTTTGAATAAAGTAACTTTTTCTTTAGATGATTCTTGAAATTTACTTTATCAGAAAAAAAGAATTAGCGCATGTTTAAGCACAAATTTTGCACTTTCAAACATGAAACTTTGGTTAAGATATGCAAAATTATCCTGAAGTTGTGTGCAATAGGTAGTCTTCCTAAAAGAAAGCTATACACAATTTCATCAGATTCATTCATCCTTAAAATATCTAATCACTAAGAAAAATATTAAATCTAATATATCTTCATTAGAAAAATTAGATTATAATAATACATTAATATAATTACCATAGATTATAAAAGGGATAGGCTTTAAGACAAAACTGCACTATTTAACAGTTCAAATATTACTCACATAATTTCGCCGAGGTACTACAAATGCTCTGATAATTTTTTCAGACCCATCAACAATAAAATAACCACCAGGATCCTTTACAAAGAAGAGAAACACAACACAATCAGCACACAAAATGTCTGATGAATTTTTTTTGTTAATAACTACCACCATTCTGAGAAGGTAGAGAAGAGATAAAATTCTTATCCTTCAAAATAAATAAATAAAAATAAAATAAAATATGCATTGATTCAATTTGTAAAAACACTTGTAGTGTTGATGTTAGATTTAATCTCTTATGAAAAGAAATAACAACACAGATTCTGTAAATATGATACAAAAATTAACATACCATTAAAAAAATAGCATCATTAAAATTTTGAGATATCATGAACTTTAAATGCTTGCACAAAAGAGGAAAAGTTGAATAACAATCAAGTTAAACGTGAATATGCAATCTGATTAATGACTGCTATATCATCTTTTACTTTAAAAATACCAGTTTTTAAAATAAAATGCTAGTATAAAAACGAATTAGAATTCCAAGTATTTAGTGCTATACTTAATGTCCTATATTTTGAAAAATATATTGCAAGTTTATGTTAAAAATTTCATTTGAGTTCAAGAGGTTTGTAATATATTGTTACGCAGCCGTAAAGTTGTTTCTCTGACATGCTAATCTTATGGAAGAAAAGAGAATATTACAGAGATTTTACTGAAAGCCAAGCCAATGAATCCCGACCTTGGCAACTAAACGAAGCTTCAAGAAAATGTTCGAATTATTGTTCTATCTCTACTGTGAACGAAAATTTAGAGAACCTTTGAGAGATTTCAATGCGATGTCACATCCTGTCAGAAAAGGTATAAAGAGCAAGCTTCTCCAACACGGACTCGGTTGTCTTTCGAGCTTTGACTGCAGTGCAAGCTGATAGACTTTGATTGCTACTGAAAGTGCTGTTATTGAGATTTATGAGTGGTCTGCTTGAGTTATTAATTTATAAAAGTGCTGATTAGTTCTGTTGCATGTGCTACGTTTTGTTTTCTGAAATATTCGTGGAATAAAGAGTCATTATTTTTTTAATTATTCTGCTTGCTGGATTACACGTACACTCGCCAGATGATTTTTGTAATAATATTAACATAAGACATGAATTAACAATAGTTGTATTACGAGATAAGAATTATTTGGATTTATTTATTTCCTTCTTATAGACAATAAAACTGTACCACAAAAATGGACATAGTAATTACTTATTTGGATCCTATACTTTGCTCATTCTTGTCTGAAAGTTGAAAGACTTGTCTTGCACTAACTCTTTTTTAGAAAAGTGAAATTAATCAGTACTTCAAAACAAAAATGGACGCTGAAATTCTAACATTAAGGTGCATTGAAGAAAATTATAATAATATTTATATGCAAAAAAACTCTTAACAATAATAAAAAGCAACTGTGTGTGTCTGTTGGTACTTTACAAGGATGACCACTGGACTGAGAACGACTAAATTCAGCACAGACATACTTTGAAGGATATAACAATGTTCACCTCAAAGAAATCTTTTACAAAAATATAGCTATACGTTTAATTAGAAATTATATTGGTTTCCAACAACAGGTTCGGAACATAGTGTCCGACTAAAATGATTCTTATACTATCTTAACATTCAAAGTTTTGCCATTCCAATGATGCCAGTTTGATTGGCACAAGAGTTTCCCTCAAATATTTTAAAAATAAATTTGAAATATTATTTATAATAATTCTTTTCATTATGGCAATAATATTTACAAAATTTTGATTTTTCGCCAGAATTTTAATCACACCTATTAGATAGTAATAGAAAGGAAAGAATTTTGCATTTATGTTAAATTGACAACACACAGTAATACAGATGTTTTTTTAAAGATATCTGACTTTCACTATTAAAATAATTAAGTTAACTCATCTGAAGTGGATGAATTCTGTTACAGTTTTTAATATTTTTAAACTCAAGGCAAGTTGACATGTCACGTGAAAAGATTTTAGAATGCAAAATTCATCAATTTAACTGAATTATTACTATTAATAAGGAGGAAAGATCATATGGTTTCCAGAGGTGACTAGTTAGTAATGTAAGTTTATTGTATATAGTTTTATTTATCTCTAAAACACATAATATGACTTTCATGAAAAACTGAGATTAAACCAGATAAACTGAGCCAAAGGAATCTATAAACTTATTAAATAACAACTTGGTCCAATTCACTAATTAAAATTTAGTATTCAATAAAACTTTATGTCTTAATAAAACATCAAAATTAAATACACATATAGCTTTCAATACAAAAAGTAAGAAGAAAAAAAGATGTGTGCCTATTGAAAAATTAGTAATGGGAAAAGTTTACAATATTAAGTACTTCCACATGATTTAACTTTACTCTTTTATGTTTACGAAGGCAATTTTTGATTAAAAAGCAAAAAAAGGTAAACATGCATCTGCTTTTAGAACACTGCATTTCTTTTCAAGTAAAGTTTAAAAATGTATACATACATTTGGGTCCTCTCCACGTTTTATCATCTCTGAATCATCAAGATCTTTTAATGGACACAAATCTGACTAAAAAATATAAATATGAACAGATTAATTTCATCATCAAAAAGGAATGTAAAAAATTAAGTTTTATGCACATCAAGATTGAAGTTACGTATTTAACAAAAATAATTAATTGTGACAACTTTGATTAAAGTTTACACAAGACTTTAAAACATTCAGATATCAATTTAAAAAAAACATTTTGTAATTCAAAATAAAATTTGTACTCAAATTAACTTTGTTATAAGAAACTAGGTTCTGTGCCCAAATTCATTGCCTAAATCTAGAAAAGCTACTTCAGATTTAGACAACTGAAATTCTTTAAAAAAAGAAACACAATTTTGAAATCCAGTACAACTTTTTTTACTTAATGCCACAGATTCAAAGCTACATCAAATATAATTTTTCTATACAGATAATAAATGATATACAACAGAAATATTCAAGTAATTCATGAGATTGCTTCTAATAAAAAATGCTAATTGAATCAATAACAGAACCTCAGCTAGATATTTGCAACTCACAAGAAAATTAAAAAAACACCTGATAATATTTGAATAGCATGAAATGTTTCCATATAAATTTCCAAAAGATATTTTTCATTAAAACTATTATATTAATAGCTGCAGCAAAAAGTTGTTTGGCAAACATTTCTATACACAAAAGTTGATTTTAAGAAAAAAAGCCATGTGTAAAGCAATAAACATAAATGACTTCTGTTTTCTCACAAAAATCTGAAAGTTTTACATCATTGCCTTCATAATTCAGAGAAATTAAAAATGCAGACATACATTATTATACCAAATATAAAAATACATTCAAGCAAGAACTATAAATCTACTGGCAGTCTACATGAACCCTTGACCCACTCTGTTGAGACGTAAGAATTTAACAACAATCTATGATTTTGCAACTTGACAACAGCTTTGAAACCTGACAATATCAGTAGAATGACTTCTACATCCAACAGTTTTGGTGGCTGTATGCTGTTCATGTTTATCTGTTCCTTAAATATATGAGATACAATTTGATTTATTCTAAATTAAATATAACAAGAAAACATTACAAAAAGAAATAATTTGCACTGGACAAATGTTTTGCATGTTTTGGAGTTTTTTCCAAAATCATCTATTACTTTTCTTTTTATTAACTACAATTAATTTATTATTTAAAGTTTCTTAAATAATTATGCATATGCACATTTGAAGGCAAGCTTCCATTTTAATAGACATATTGCATATTTATTTATAAAATTATAACATAAATTGATCTTGTGTAAAACACGAGTTCCAAAGCAGAACCTTTATACAATTATCTTTACTAAATAACAAAAGCGATTTGCATGTTATCTGTTGGCACTCTATTGAGAAGACTGTTTGATCTAGTTACCAAATTTGGCACAAGTATACTTTGGAAGATGAGAATGTGCATCTTGGAGATTTTTTTTTTTTTTTTTTGAAATTTTAATTAAAAATTACACAAAATTTTGGTGAAAACTTTCAGAGACATTGATACACAAAAATTATTTTTACACAAACTTAAAATGCACAAAAAATAATCTTTTTAATTAATCCAATTTAGCTGTTTTCCACTTTTTTTTTCCTAATTACAAAAAAATTACGCATAATTTGTGGCAATACTTTTCATTGTCGCAATGAAATTCAAACCACTTACATTGTTAATAAAAATATTTAATTGCACATTCCTCTCTACCAATGTTTAAAGCTAAGGCATGATGATTCTGCTTATTTTTTCACATGCTTTGGTAAAATCATAATGAATTCTATTTTCTTTTTTTTTTAATTTCATCTAATTTTGCCCTCTAAGATATCTATATATATAAAAGATGAAAGCATGTGTGTGTATTAGTTTTTTAATTTTTTATGCAGGCCCACACCGTTGAACTTACGGTGATCCAATTTGGCATAAAGATGGATTAGCACCAGAAGGAACTAACGCCATAAAAATTATTTTAAAATTTGAATTAGATTCTTATTTATTTAATTAAATGACGAAAATTAAGCTACTTTTAGATGTTTTTTGCCAAAAACTTCTGTAATACTTATCACACAAGTATTATTTTTACACCACCTAAAGAGCAAAAAATTATCGTTTTAATAATACCAAATTTAATTGTTGAACAATGTTTTCTACCATTTTAATAAACATTTCAGAATTCATTTTAAACTCAATTTGTATAAATGCTCCCTACTGTTATGAAATCAAATTCAAACCAATTTACTCTTTCATCAAATCCTTTATTTGAGTCTTTTTACTACTGTTAAAGTTAAAAAAATATTGCTTTCTTTGGTCATCGCCTCCAAAGTAGACTTCTTACTTCAGCTGTTAATTCGTAGCATGCACTTAACTTCCATTTTTATTTCGTAGCTTTTAATATGCCCGCAAATATCCAATGATGTTAGTTTAGTTACTATGCAATGTTTGGTTTAAATTTCACAAATTTTTAATGATCCTAATCAGTATGCAGTGACGTAGCGACTGGGGAGTAAGGGAAGTATAGATGCCAGTTTTAAAAGCAAAATATGATTAGAGAGTGTAAAATAATACCAAGTTCCGAGGGCCATTTGCGCTTGCTAGGCAAATAAGTAAAACGAAACCGACATCAAAGAGTGCCACTTACCCACCCTGCGCCACTGACCATGCTGACAAAACATTAATATGTTTCTGTCACATTTTAAAGTCAATTACAATAAGGAGTCAAAAATATCATGTCCAGGAAGTCATTTACCAAAGCAAAGCCTCTTATGATGAAGGAGGGGGGGAGAGGAGAAAAAAAAATCATGGTATGACCTGAGAGCCACTTACTCTCGCTACGCCACTGTCAGTATGTAAAGTCATTAAAGGTTAACAAAGTTCTGTTCCTACCGAAGAGAGAGGGCCTAGGGAGAATGTTGGAATTTATATCAGGCTTAAATGGTGGATCAACAGTTCAATAATTAATCCATTTAATCAATAATTAATCCATTTTTATAAAAACTAAATTTTATTTCTTGTTAGAAATAAACTTAAAAAAGATGAAAAAAAAAATATTCCTCTCCACAAGTTTACATCTTCAATCCATCATGCTACCAGTGCAGCAACACAACTACATTGCAACTAACTTAGAGAATCTAACATACCATCTTGTATAGTCAGATAGAACATGTGCCCCAAAGCTGTGATGTCATAGTAAATGTACACGCCCATACCATGACATCAAAAAGATAAACAAACAAGTTCAATACCAAGCCAATCATTCAAATGTAAACAAAGATTCACAAATAAATATTTAAACGACTTTTAGATCATGGAAAACACCAAATAAACTAACAGAGAAAAATAAGGAATGATGCTTCTGGTCAGGCACACAAACACCAAAACGAAGAGAATGGGAGGCCCATAAAAAGCATGGTATGAAGTATTTCTGTTGTCTTTGTAGCAATGATGGGAATGGGAAGATGTTATTCCAAGGGTTGTCAGACTCATGCGAAGAGGTTCAAAGTATAGAGACAAAAAGAAGAGGTTAGTTTAGCTGCTGGCCGAGGGGTCAGAGTCACAGGAGAGGGCAAACGGAAGTGAAAAAGTGTTTAAGTTTAAAGAGCTATAATTACTTAGATTTGAAAATATTTCTACCTCGAGCAACGCTGGGTATATAAGTTAGTATATATATATATATATAAGCTTCATAAATTATAAATAATATTTTTTTACATGCTTTCATTCATAAACTTAACCCCTTCGGGACGAGCGCTGCATATGTGCGTTACGGCGAAATTGCTGCTGTGGGCCGAGAGCAGCACATATGCGTTTGGCTTTTGCAACAAAATGTTTTCCATCAGATGGTGTTACTATTCCATGTTTCTTTCAAAAGATTGGTCCCATACATTAGTTTTTCTCTCTTCGAGGTCAGATTGTAGTAAGCCAAGTGTCTGTGAATCATTCTATTAGAATTTTTTGATTTTTGAGAGTATAAACAGAAACACATGCTGGCGAGTGTAAATAGAAGCATGTGTTCAAGAGCTCTTTAACTCATTTTGGAGTGATTGGTTTATAGTTTCTCCTCTCGCTTGGGTTGGGATTTTATGGGAGATATTCTGTCAAGGGTTTTTATGCCTGTTTCATTTTTGCAGTTACTGCTAAAAGAACGCGTTAACTTTCTGAGGAGGAAATAAGTAAATTTTTGAATGACAAATATATGGATTTTTCCGACGATAATGATAAAACAATAAATTATTAAAGTTCTTTAGATAGTTATGAATCTACAAATTCTGAATTAGAAGAGGATAGTATTAATATATCAATTCCAATTCCGTCACGTCAGCGGAGTCCTAAAATAGAAGATTTTTCAGAAGGCTTTGAAGAGTTAATTATTACAATTTTCTTGAAGTATTTTATAATATTGAATGTAAATATTTATTTTTTCCTATATTTTCGAATTTTGCATCAAGAATTTAGTTTATTTAGGTATTTTCAATTATACGGAAATACACTATATTTTTTTATTATTAAAAATCAAGTATTTTAATTAAACTTTTTTTATGATTTAGAATATGATATCATTTACTGTATATTTAAAAATGGTTTCATTTCTATGTAAAGGACACTTCTTATGTATTACTATGTAACACGTACTTTTGACGAAATTTAATGCGAGTTAGGCTTAGCGGAGAAAATGTTTCGGCTGGTGGGCACAGATTGGGCTTGCTAGCTCCCGGCCGGTGGGCACGTTTCCTTCAGCGAGCGGCGTCCCGAAGGTGTTAAATGACTACCCATTTCTGATGAGTTAGCATTAAGATGTCAAATAAACTTATAATTTGAACTTTATTCTCTTTATAAATATGCATTTGTCAAAAAAAAAAGTATTAGAAATGGTATAATATATCATGTAAATATAAAAATTATCTTTAAAACTTTAAATTCAAACCAGCAGGAGAGGTCTTTCTTTCTTGCATCTGCCCTAATGTGGATGGCGAAAAAATACACAAAGCAGCAGTAACATGGACGATTCTGTTAAAAAAATTCATTTTTGTTTTGGTCATATTTAAATTAATGTATATTAAAATTATATGTTTAAATGTATAAGTGCTACAAATTATTTTTTGTGTTAATAAATTAGTTTAACTTTCCCTACATTTATTTATATCTCAATGTCTGCTGTAAACAAACAGAAGCCATTGAGATGCATTGACTGGCATGCTGAGTTAACAGTGGGTGTTCACCCTTTTTTTATTAACTATTGGGTGCTTCTAAACTTGGGCTTGCTCAGTAGTTAGGGGGAGTTTTACTTACGTTTGAAATGTTTCTGTCTAGTCTTAGATTGTAAGCATGAATCTCTTAGAAGATGTCTAGTAAGACACGTTGTTGCATTGGAATCTAAGAGTTTTTAATTATACTTAAATAAAAGATTGAATTTTATTTTTAAATTCAACTTGTTTATTTCAAATTTGGGTTTACCCAAACATAAACCGAACAGATTCCGTAACACAGATGGGGAAAATGTGCAAATCGCTAGTTGCCTTTTCTTTTTTGCTTTGTACAATGGCGAAGAAACCGAATATGCAATTGGAATGCCTGTTTTTTCAACCAACTGAAACAAAAATTGGGCATGAATCTTCAAATAATGTTAGCAGACTTCATACCAATTTTTATTTATATAAATCATAGTGTTTGGAAGTTATTGTGTTAACAAGTATGGGATTATACAGACTGATAGACAGTAAACCCCTTGATGGGGGGTCCAAAATTTGATACAGACCTACATTCTAGGTAAAATCGTGTACCAAATTTTTTTAACCTAGCTATTTAAGTTTTTGAGTTATCAAGTTCACATGAACACGGACCAACTTCCTTCCTGTGAACAGATTTTGTCAAAAATTTGATAGATACCTAAAAATTATGTGTAAAGATCACATACCAATTTTCATCACTCTAGCTCTAATAGTTTTTGAGTTATTGTGTTCATAGACAGACATAATTCAAAAATTGTGTTTTTCAGACTCGGGAAAGTCTAAAATGTGGATATTCATCAAAATCTTGAGTTTGAAATTTTTGACAATTACAATACTTTCTCTTTGTATACTTCGTATAAGAGAAAGTAAAAAAAAGAGAAAAATGTCCAAAAGAAATATTATCATTAATTAAAAATAATCATGAAAATAAACATTACTGTTCAATATTTACTCATTTATTACAAAAGGAAATATATTTAAAACATCTCAATAGTACATGAAATCTAGAAACCTTATTTATTAACTACTAGTTTATATACTCAGCGTTGCTCAGGGTAGAGATATTTTCAACATTTCAAACTTAATAAAACAGTTTTTCACTGTAACGTCTCACGCTGATTTTCTTTTTCCTCTCGTGTGTCTTTGACACCTCGGTCAGCAGCTAAACTAACCTCTTCTTTTTGTCTCCGTACTTTGAACCACCTCATACGAGTCAGACAACCCTTGGAATAACATCTTCCCATCCCCATCATTGCTACAAAGACAACAGAAATACTTCATACCATGCTTTTCATGGGTCTCCCCTTCTCTTCTTTTTGGTGTTTGTGTGCCTGACCGAAAGCATCATTCCTTATTTTTCTTCCCAGACCCTCTCTCTTTGGTAGGAACAGGACTTGGTTAGCCTTTAATGACTTTACGTACTGACAGTGGCATAGCGAGGGTAAGTGGCTCTCAGGTCATACTATGATTTTTTTCTCCTATCCCCGCCCCCCTTCATCATAAGAGGCTTAACTTTGGTAAACGGCTTCCTGGACATGATATTTTTTTACTCCTTTTTGCATTTGACTTTAAAATGTGACACAAACATATTAACGTTTTGTCAGCATGGTCAGTGGCGCAGGGTGGGCAAGTGGCACCCTTTGATGTCAATTTCGTTTTACCTATTTGCCTAGCAAGCGCAAATGGCTCTTGGGTATTATTTTACACCCTCTAATCACATTTTGCTTTAAAAACTGGCATAAATGCAGTAATGTTTTATCTCTGTGGCACCCCTAAAACTGGCATCTATACTTCCCTTACTCCCCAATCGCTACACCACTGCACACTGACTAGGATCATTAAAAATTTGTGAAATTTAAACAAAACATCACATAGTAACTAAACTAATGTCATTGGATATTTGAGAGCATATTAAAAGCTAGGAAATAAAAACAGAAGTTAAGTGCTAATGAGATTTCTATCTCTTTGAGAAATATTACGTAAAACTTTGGCTGAATTTTTACTTCAAAGAAATTCTATAATTACGCAGTGGCCTTTAAATCTAATCGAATACTAATATGACTTTTAATGCAACAACTTTTAGTTGATTAAAATCAGAATTAACAATATTTACGGCTAACGGCGTTTATTCCTTTAAGTGCAACAAAAAATATAAAAGCACAAAGTTACTATTACAACTTTAAAAATAGAAAAATATTTACATGCTCATTTGAACAACAGTAGCGTGAATCAGCCAGTGAGCGAAAGCAAAGAGGATAAAAAGCAAAACAAAATGCTTGCAACCGCTTTTATACAATCTTCTGACGATCACGTGAGAAAGATTTGCATAATCATTTGCATACAATGTGGTAGTTACAACTCGGAAACATAAATATCGGAATCTTATGCTAATTAGATGATCGCATCTAAAAATAATTTAATCTTGCACAAAACTAATACAGCATGAGATTATGAACTTTAATTTATTATTTATAATACTGATATGTTTATAGATTAAGAGAAATGTGTTTAATGATTAATAAAAACAATTTCTCGGGAATGAACAGAAGCGAACTACGCTTTTGTTTATGTAGGTGTTTATCGCGTACATTTGAAAACTTTAGGTCAGGAAAAACCGAGAAAAGGTAAATACAATATATTATGATTAATTTATCTTTTTAATAACAAGTGCTTGTTGCAAAATAACAGTGCAGATAAGAAGTCTACTTTGACCAAAAAAAGCAATATTTTCTTAACGTTAAAATGGTAAAAACATGTGATGAAACAATACATTGGTTTGAATTTGATTCTATAACAATATATTGTTAATTACAATTAATTGTTAGAATTTGAATTTAAAATAAATTTTGAAACGTTAATTACAGTTAGAGAAGAAATTGTACAACAATTAAATTGGTTTCCAGTAAACTCTCGATTACCCGGCATTCAAGTATCCGGAAAGCTCAACTAACTGGAAAAATTAGAAAATGAATTTTTCTAAAAATGTTACATCTGCACGCCAAAATTTAGCATGCGCCGTTCCAATCACGCGGACAATTCTGGAATGCAACGTCCGCTCTGCACAGAGGGGCGTAGAAGGGAAAAAAAACAAAAAAAAACAATGAAGCAATATACAGTACTGTGATGTACACAGACTTGTTTTTTTTGGGGGGGAGGGGGGGGTCAAAAACAAAAGTGAGAACCAAAAAAAAAATAATAATAATAATCCTCACTTTTCGTCGAAAAACAAGACCTAAAAATGAAATCGTCAACCGAAAAAAAGGTAAAGGTATAGAATCGGTAAAAAAAGCTCATGGAGAGTTACTCCAGATTGGAAAGTCTCTTTTCCTTTATTTATTTAATCTCTGAATACTGGCAGATTTTAAATCCGATTACGTAATATCACGTGCAGGAGCGCATATTGCACAATAACCCTTTCGATTTTTTAAAAGGTAATTAGTTTTGATATTCAATCTGGGATTTGTTTATGATCACTTAAAAGAGTTTTATTATTCTTGCTGAGTAAAATATTTTTCAGTTTCATCGGCTATTTTTATATGCTTTTATTTTTACAATTTATATATTTACGGTAAAAATTCGGCTACAGATAATACTTTTTTTTTATCATGAATGTTAAATTAAAATCTTCATAATATGTTTCGTAAATACGTTATGGAAGATACATAAGTATTCTTGAAAATTATATTTAATGCACATTTCAAAATGACAAAAACAAATTATTTGGCCGGAAAAAAAAAAAAGGCTGTGGCTACCCCCACATTTTTCCCGTCACACTCAACTATCTGGACTTCTCAGGTACCCGGAAATCAGCGTTTCACGAGCATGCCAGTTAGTTAAGCTTTTACTGTAATTAAAAACATAATTTTTTGCTCTTTAAAGTGATGTAAAAGTAATTTTTGTGCAATACAGACATGACACAGGCTTGGAACAAAAAAAGCTGAACTTCATAAATTAATAATCGTGCCAAACATAAAAACCGAGAAGTAAAATATATATGATAAATTGAACAATAAAATAAATTTATATAAAAAGTGCTTGAGATATTAAAAATATTGTAAAATTATTATATAAAAGAAAATTAAGAATGATAAAATCCGATGCCGAAAAAGCGGAAATCCGCATTTCCGCGGAAATGTGTCATGTCTGGCAATAGTATTTCAGGAGTTATTGGCGAAAAAGTCTAAAAATAGCTTAATTTTTGTTATTTAATTAAATAAATAAAAATCTAATTCGAATTCTAAAATAATTTTTACGGTGCTAGCTCCCTCTTGTGCTAATCCATCACTGTTCCAAATTTGGTAGTCGAAAGTCTAACGGTGTGGGCATGCATAAAGAACAAAAAAACGAACAAACACACTCTAAACTTTCCTCTTTTATATATATAGATCTGAAAATCATGAAGATAAGGAGTTTGAATCAGCATTTATATCTAGAACCAATGAAATGTTTGAATGTTACACTAAAGCATGATGTTTGATTCAGCTATAGACCTAATTGTAATCGGAGGTTTTCTAAACCTAATGTTTTATATTTTCAAATACATATTCACCATATGTGTACAAATGTAACAAAACTATTTACAAAATTGATAATATTTTAAATCTTAATGTATTATTCTACTGCAGCATATATTTACGAAACATCAGAAAAAATCTAATTCACAAAATCTTCTAAAAAAAGTTGCAACATAACAAAAATAAACTACCCAGGAGCATGGATGGGAGAAAGTCCCGAAAGTATTTGATTTAAAAAATTGAAATACATCAGTATTAAAAGCTTGAAATTTTTAGTATTTATATGAGAGAAGTAACATTTGTAATCTATTTAATGAGTAAAATACAGGATAATTTAGCGATAAAAGAAGAAAGAACATACCTTCACCATCAATGGTAGAAAAAAGATTCGGCTGGAGGTATAAACATTTGTTTCAGTTTCAAACCTAAGCACAATATCCAGTTCTCCATTATATGTAATTTTCCTTTCACGAATCTGAAAACAATCAAATCATCAATTTTTTTAAATGAAAAATATTCATAATATTCGATTGAACTTCAGGATTTTAAAGCTTTGTAGAATCAGATTATGTTTCAAACATTTTAATGAGTGACTATCTGATAACTCAGCATTGCTTTGTATCCATATTTTTTCATATGCCCACCTACGTTTTTTTTCTACAAATATTGTCAGTCACTAACCTTCCCTGACAAATGTAAATATCTTTTGAATCCTTTCTTCGTTGAATTAAAACTTTCAATTCTAGTTTTTTATTACCTTATAACAGAATGGTTTGAATGAAAACCCGAGAAGTTACGAGAAAAACTTTTAAACAACATACCGATTAATAAACAATACAACTTTAAAATGAACACTCATACTATACAGAATTTTTCCAGCATTGTTGGTTAAAAATTTAAACCTAAAAAAATCTTTAGAAAAGAAAAAATCATAATAAAATTACACTTTGCAATATAAAACATCAGAAAACAAAAAAAAGCGGGACAGAGGGGAGAAAAAATGTCTGAAATGATTTATTTATCACGATCTTTATAAATTAAAACATGGTAGCATAATATTTTGCTTTGCAAAAAAAAGTAAAACTTTTTATTCTAACAAACTTCCTTTATTACAGCTATACAACCCACACTGACACCACTACCCTACTGGGTTTAAGGCATTTAAAAAAAAATAATATATGAAGAGAAATAAATAAAATGAAATTGAGGAAAATATGCAAAAGCCAACTTCCTTTACTACAGCTCAAAAAGTATAATATATGAAGAGAAATAAATCAAAAAATGCAAGAACTGATAAATTAAACATCGGAAACATAATTTTTCATCTTGCACATATTTGTATAAGAATAGAGAGAGAGAAAAAATTGACAAAAAATGCCCAAATTTGCCATTTAAAATTAAATAAATAAAAATTTAATTTGAATTTTAAAAAATTGTTTTAACAGTGTTAGGCCCCTCTTGTGCTAATCCAAGTGTGCCAAATCACCATGCCAAATTTAGCCCCAGTAAGTCATGGTCTGGGCATGCATAAAGAACAAAAAATACATACTAAAAAATTACCTTTATATATAGAGACATATATTTAATAGACTTTCTTAAATTTTATAATGATAAAATCATGTTTATATTGCTTTTATTTACAGTTGCATGCCAATAGTATTCAAAAACTGTATCTATACTTATAAAAGGCAATGTTTGTGTGTGTGTGCGATGTCTAGACGAATCTATCACACTTACAGCTTTGAAATTTGGCATACAGGTAGTCTTAATGGTGACTCAATGCACCTTGAAGCCAGAATTTTAAAATTTAATCTATAAAATTTTTTATTTAATGTTTTGTGTTGTTTTGGTTGATTTTTCACACTAATTTCTCAATAGAATGGTTTTGAATAATTGCACAAAAAAAATAGACACACCATCAAAAAGAGCACACGATTTCTGTTCTAATGAAGTTTGTTGTGTATATCTCACTTAATTTACCGAATTTTGGGAATTTTTTAAAAAATAGTCACTTTTAAAAAAAATTATCCGGAATTCTTAAAACTCTTCCATCCGACGTTCTAATAAAGATATCATTTTCAAATTTTTTTAGGTATTAAATCAATTACTTTTCTCTGATTTAAAACAAGAATGGTTAAAATATTTTATTTCTCTGATTTTAAATTAATTTATTCCTTGATGGGATCAGAGAATTTTTCTCTGGCGGAAAAAAAAACAGCCGTGATTTATTCCCTTCACTGGACGCAGTCTTAAAGCAGAACGTTCCGACTTGAAATCATGAAATGCTAATGCTGAAATAAAGCAAATTTTATATACACATATATATATATATATATATATATGATTAAAAAATAAACATTATGCATGCTGTACCTCAAAGCATGATTATAACAAAGATGTGAAAGTATATATTTTTTTAAATTAATTAAAGTTCATAGTAATGGATACATTATCGTGAAGAAAATAAGGGGGGAGGGGAATCAATAATGTGTATATTCTGTTTTGATTTTGTTTTCAAAACTTTTTCATGTCATTGTGGGCATTTCTTTTTCTTTTTGTTGAAGTCCTGATTCCAAGGGTAATGCTATGCGCATACTGCTAGTAATGAATAAAAACAGTCCAAATGAATAAATCTTTGTAAATAAATAAATAGCAACAATTATCAAAAACTTTTAATTATAATTCTTATATATAATATTTACATATAATTATGGTAAATTTTGGTAGGAAACTCAACAACAGATAACTCAAATTTTAGAGTAAATCAGCCAGTATCACAATAATTTTCATAAAAAGTAATTCCTAATTCATGTCAGAGAAAAAAAACTACTACTTTCAGCATATGCAAAAGAAAATCGAGGAAAGTGTTTATAAAATTTAGTATGGTATGTTGAATAACAAAAAATTGTAATGAAATGGTCTTGTGAAAATATTTATGATTCAGTGCTCAACTACTGAGTAGCTAAATTAAGTAGATGTCAGGATGATTTCAAAAGATATAGATGTAAGAATGATGTCCCAACCTGTGAAAAACGATAGTAGATATAAGATCATATTTATTATTTTTGTTATCAACATCCCTTTTTCTCAATTCATGCAAAGCCTACAGTAATGAAGAAGATGTCAATGGATACAATATTTTTACCGACTTCAGTGATAGTATACTCAGTCTGCATAAAAAGACACAGTTTGTTTCAAAATTTACGTTAAAAGAAAAATTTTGATTTTACCAACTTAATAAGTTAAGGGTGATGCATACTGCAAACTTAAGTAAAACATTTATTTTCTTAACATATTTCAGTATAAGGTAAAATGCTATAATCATAATGATGTGAGCTGTTTGGATCGCATCTGTGCTATTTGAAAATAATGTTGAGTCCAGAGTTATTTGTATTCAGTGTTTGTTTACTAGATAATTTTGCTTTTAGAACTTTTTTTTTTATTTTCTCAAAATTTCAATTTATTTATTTATTTAATATTTCTTGAAAGTTCTTTGGATGTTATAAAAAGGCTTATGCAAAACAAGGACTCAGTTCAGTGTGTGCATCCCTTTATTTTTAATTAAAGCTTCTTATAATTTTAAAGCATTTTTTTTTTCAAATTTTTCTTCACTTATTCATGACAATATATATTATTTCTGTTGCTTAATATCTGAAATCATGCCAAAGAAAACAGCTCTTGAAGGAATTAATGCGAGACACTGATCCAAAAGCCTGGTGAAAAACCAGATGCCTGGCCAAGGGCAACAATGGCTTGCAATTCCTGAGAAAGTCTCAAAGAGCATCCTGTCTCAGCAGAATTGATCAACTACAACCACAAACAACAGCACAGTCAACAAGCCTATTTAATGTATTACATACATTATTATTTTTGAGGATTGTATTTTATTTCTGTATTTATTTTATTGTATTTATTATACTTTATTATTTATTTTTATTTATTGTATTTCGTGTTTTATTGTATTTGCTATGCTTACATTGATTGTATCTGTATTAGTTTAATGTTTATACAATGTATCACTTTTTCTTTGTACCCTTCTCTGCCAACCGTTAAAATGCTCCATACCCAATGCATGAGTGGGTCGGTGTGGGTAATAAATAAATAACAGCACAGGAAATGAAGCAATGGTAGCAGAGAACTTGACACAATCTACAAACAACACATAATCACAACTGCAACAGTTGAAACAAGGGCATTGAAAGAAAGCAAGAGCACGAAAAGCTGCCAAATGCTTATTGTTCTGCAAGGCTTTTGCAAAGGGATTATATTGTAAAAAAAACACTTTATTGGTCCCATGGACAAAATTAGCAAATATTGCAGTTCTCTTTACTTTAAAAGTCTCAGAAGAAACATCAACTAATATACGGTAAAAGGGCAAGATTAATTTATCAGTACATGTTGATCATGGTGAACTCCAAATTTTGCTTGAGCATAATGACAACACAATTAAATTCATCAATTTAATACTGCCCTATTTAAGGCCTCTGTTGAAGTAAAATTTAGTACCTGTTCTAAGAAGCAGCAACTATTTAAGTATCTCAATACTATGTGTTGATTAAAATATTGCAATATCATTCAAAATAGCTGTTATAAATAAAAAGTGCACAAACATTCAATAAATTTTATAGTTCCCATAAATGAGAATTTACACGTAAAAATTTATAGACAGTTCAGTTATGGTGCAAATTTCATGTTTAATATAAACCAGAACATATACTTTTTGTTTTATCACTTATGATCCTCTTTGGATCAAAATAAAAGATAAATACATAAAAAAGTTACATACTTCAGGTGCAAAAATGTCTTTTTTATGTTTCCTTAGAGGCATTGGATATTTTACATGGTCTAGTAATACTTCCTGTAAAATTAGAGGGGGAAAGTACTTCAATGACATTCTAAGTATTAAATGGAAAAAAAAACCATTAAAATTTTAAATATCATAAAATAATAGCTTAATTGGTATGACCTTGATGCATAAAACTTAAAAGCCAATTATATATATTAGAAACCGCAATGCAAAATATACATTATTAAATGAGTTTAGTAAAAACCTGGAACAAAGCTTTAGAAAGTATTCATTCTGCCAAAACACATTTTAGTTTAATTTTTGATCAAAACAATATTTTCAACAAATAATCCACAGTATTATTAGAAAAATTTTACGGATTTATAATAATGGAATGTATTTTTTTTTTATTTATCAGAAGTGCAAAACTTAATCATGTCTATCTTTTAACATAATAAATGCATATTTCTGATTAATGATCAAAATAAAACTCATTCTGCATAAAAAAAAACTAAATCTAATTGATTAATCTAGCTGAATAAAGCATTTAGAAGCCTTGAAAAGAAAAAAAAAATTACTAAATGTACAAAGATTCAACACTTATCTTGTTCACAAACAATAGAAAAGCATGTAATATTTTTCACATAAAAGTGTGAATATACTGACCTCCAAATCCTCTGAACAGCTTTAAAATTTTAATGCCTAATAATTACAACAGTTTTTTTTTTTTAAATCCTTATTGCCATCTCCTTAAACTGCCAGACATAATGGAAAGTTGCTTTCTCTGACAGTTTGTTAAATTCTTGAAAACATGATTAGTTGTTTAGTAAACTGAACATAAAATATTTTGTATTTTCACAAATAATGAAAATTTGAAAAAAATTACTTTCCAGTTATTGCAAGCATTTCAATGTCACATATTTTTAACATGATTTTTTTCCTTCTTGTAAATATAAAGCAGTGATGATTATATTCCAAATATAACTAGAATTCCACTTTTTTCTCACATTCAAAATTTATATATTTGTAAACTGGAGACCAATTACCTTTTTCAAATTTTAAAAAAATTATCTTCGAAGACTCTACTCATAGATTTTAAGGACAATTCATTGGACAGTTTTCAATTTTTATTTCAATTCCATCAACCATTCACTTTCTGCTAGCAGATCTTCAGCTCAAAACCTGTTAATATGCATTATTAATGTTCTACTCAAATCCTTGAAAGATTAATTAAGAAGTCATTGCCTACATTAAAATGTCTTGCTAATCATATTGAACTTATAACTGTAGGCAAAGAAAAATACAAATATAGCAAATCCTAGACCTTAAATCCCTCAAAAACAAACTAAACTCAGCAATTATTTTTTATATCTTAAGAAGCCAACAAGTAATATATATATATATATATAAAAATTTTAAGTCAATTCCTACTTAGGTCAACAAAGAAAAATAAAAAAAGGAAAAAAAAAAATTGAAAAAACTGTATTAACATCAAGTGTCATCCACTACAAGTTTTAAAAAATGTATTTGAACTTGAGTGGATGAATAAAAAGTATTTTATTAACAATTAAAAATTTGAACAAGATACATAAATATATATAGGGAGAGTGAGAACTAATAGTAGGAATTGAAAAAGATACATAACTTTGTAAAATAATGCCCTGAATCATGAATTAATCTGTAACAATATTTAAAAAAAAATAAATATGTGCATTATTACAACAGTATTATGAATTATTTGAACTTTTGTGAGATTTTTACTTCACTCTAGTTTTCCTACTTTTTGAAATGAAGTAGCAGCCTCGATAATAAAATATCAAGCTTTGAGAAAAAGAAAGAGCTAGTTATAATCAATACATATGAAAAATAAGGACTTTTTTCCCCTTCTTACGATAAACAAAATTCTTATATGAAAAAGAGTACCTAAAAATAACTACATTTCACCAATATCGAAGTTTTTTCTTTCTTAATCCTTTAAAAATTCTGATTCGCAGTTAAAAAATTTAATTGCAAAATAATAATAACTTTATGTATTTGCACTAAAATGCAGAAGCACATCCAATTACGAGTAGTGTCATCTGTGTTTGTGTGAGCAATTACCAGACAGTTGGAACAAGACAGTAAGTATGTCCCCAACCCTCTGAGATTTCAATTGTTAAAGGTAAAGTAACTACAGATTGTTTCCCAGTTAATTGTTTAGTGAATGTTCAATGTTAACTTAATAATTAGACAAATAAACTTAATTATTAAAAGAGCAAGTTGGAATTAAATAACTGAATGGAATGAAACTTTTTATTCAAAATAATAGTAACACAGGAATATACATATTTCTAGGTTAGTATTCAAGTGGCAGGAAAAAATATTGGTAGAAGGGGCAGAAGAAACAGAAAAAAAATAACGCACTTTCATATATTATATTAAAAGAAATATTATTAATTTTATGATTATCAAATGATTAAATACTCATAGTAAATTTTACTTACGTCAATTGAGATTTCAACATTAGGTTTAGTTCCAGTGTGTATGGGGTCAATATCCTGTAATAAGTACATGAAAAGGTAAAGTATCTTGAAGCGAAAATTTTTTCATTGCTGAAAAAAACTAACAAATACAGTGAAACCTGTGTATAATGATACTGTCTATAACAATAAACCTGCCTATAATAATATTTTCTTTGGTCCCAGCAGAAATCCTTTTTACTCAAGGTATTTTCAACCTGCCAGATAATCACTTTTTAGACTCACCTGTCGATAACAATAATTTTACCTCTTTGGATAGTTAGTATAGCACAATTCCGATTTTTTTTCCTTCTTGAAAATAACAACCTATAGTCAAGAATGTCAGAAAACATGGGAATCGGAGAGGGGGGTAGAAACCTGAGTGAGTTGTAGCAAGATCTGTGGGTAAGGGTGGCTAGTGATTGAAATCTGCACAGATATTGGTTTGCCTCTGAATCCTGGTGGACACTAATCTGTTCATTCACATCTAGTACTTCGGACTGACCACTTGTTCCTTGAAATTTGCTTTTGATGTGTCATCCCCTTGAATCTAGAATAACGTAGCATAAAGCACTAGCATTTGAAGAAAAGTTACAAATAATTTTGGAAACTGATCAAAACTAAAGCAAGTTGATGCTACTAAAAAGATATGAAATTTTTCAGTCAACGATAGTTAATTTCTTGAAAAAATGAAAAGATATTGGAGATGCTGAAAAGAAAGTAATAAAGAAAAAGACACTGGAGATGCTGCAGGAAAAAGTAAAGTGGACAACAAACGAAAGCAATTTGAAGGTGCCATAAATGATGATGCTGACAAAGTTTACAACTAAAATTCACATTTTGAAGTTCTTAAAAGAAGCTTAAATATAAAATTTTATATAAGTATATAAAACTGCATATTTTATAGGTTTATAAAAAACAATTTTACATCAGTGATTACTTGTAAGATGAATCAATAAGCACAATAGAATATGCAAGTATATTAATACATGCACACACACACATAAAAACATTGGATGTGCGAATCATCAAACTGTGCATAATGATAGTCTGTTTATAACAATATATTTTCTAGGTCCCTACAATACTGTTATAGACAGGTTTCACTGTAATTTCAAATAAAATTTTGCTTTATTATTTGCTAGATTTTTTTCAGATCAAATTATATCAATTGCTATCACAAGATCTGACACTTTTTGATTAAATGTAAAACAAAATTTGATAAAAAGTAATAATGAAGGTTTGATTGTATTACATTGTATATTTTATAATTATTCATAAAAAAAACAAAATAACAGTTCTAAAATTCAAGAAATTAAGTATTTTGCTTCATATTACACCTGATCCAATTATCTAAGAAATTCTTTAAAAAAAATCTTGCATTATTCAGCAACCTTTAACACACTTATAAAAACTTTTCATTATTTTCAATATATATGATAAATATATCAATATTATTTCAGTACTGCAAACTTTTAAACAACAATATCTGATAACTTTAAAGGCAAATTTTTGTTTTTGGATATATTAATACTTTAATGAAATTACAAATTCAATATATACTCAACATCTGCAAGCAAATATGATTAAAAGTATTACTCTACAGGAATAATTTGAATAGATATTCATCTATCTTAGTCAGGATAGAAGGATATCAAACAGTGCATTCAAACTGAACTGTGATGGAAAGATTTTGAAAATTTGATATTGAGTGAAAAGAGTTCAAATATGTATTTCCAAAGACTATTAACTACTTCAGATTTTTACTTTATTAGCTTACTTCATAAAGAAAGCAATGTAAAGAATTTTAATGACAAAATAACACTGGGAAACTTCATTATAGTTTTTTTTTCTATTTTCTATTCACAGATTTATTTTAACAAGCATATAAATACATAAAAACCTCAAACGACTGAAAGCTAGAAGTACTAAATTTTACATCTGGTTCACAGCATTATCAGTGGCCACAAATACAATTGATAATTTAAATAATGAGAACTGTAACTAAGATAACAACATTTCAGGCAATGCGTTGAAATCCCTACTACAAAGCACAAATCTTGTGATAAGACAGATGCACTTAAAATGCTACCAGCAAGGAACTAAAATGTAAGCAATAAGTTAACTCATTAATAAAATAATTTAATGCATATATTTCAACAAATTTCTATTAAATCTTAATATAAATAAAAGTCATTGTGGGTACGTATGTGTGTATGTTTCACATCTCTTCCTGAACTACTGCAGCAATTTCAACCAAACTTTGCACACTTATTATTTAAGACAAGAGGAAGATTATTGTCAACTTTTCGAAGTCTGAAAGTTAATTAAACAACCAGTTAATTAGAAAATAACCAAAACCGTTTTTCCACATTAATTTCGAAGCAAATTATCCCCCCTCCCCAAAAAAAAAATATTTTATACCATCTTAAAGTTCAAAATTTTACCTTTTCAATGATAACAATTTTATATCTGTGAAATGTTTCCTTCAACTTTTATTAATTTTTCCAAATTTAATAAATAAATTATTACAGCAGACGATTTCTAAATAAAGCAAATTTAATGATACTTCGTTGCTAGGCAATGGTGAGACTTTGAACAAATTTCTTTTTATTTCTGTAAATATTTTAAAAAGAAGTGAAAGATCATTGTCAACTTTTAAAGGCCCAAAAGTTAATTAAATTTTTTAAATTAAAAATTAAGCAAGATTTTGCATTTTTATGTGATATATTTTGAAAGAGTTATGTTACAGTAACTATTTTTATACTATATTAAAGCTTAAAAAATAGGTTTTCAGTGATACAAATTTCATTTCAATTCAAAGTGGCTGCTATCATTTCAATATTCACAATTTCAAAATTCACAATTTGTAGAAATGTATTTTTTATCGTTAAAGAACAAGAACACGTATGAAGAGCTGTTGCTAGAACTTATAAACAAAATTCTGGAAGAATACTAAAGAAAAGGGATATGACCTGGAGTTTAGGGTGCATACTCATTTTGTTTCCCTTAAATCTCTGAGCCCGGCTGGACAGAGAATTTGGTTGCCTCAGAGCCAGGGGTAGTTTTTCGTTCATAGAAACAGAATGGAATCGTCTCTTCCTTCAGCACAACACCAGAAAGGGGACGCCCACTGCGTGGTCATTTGTTAAAAATGAAAAGGCAGCTATTGATGGTCATTTGCAGTTAGAAAAAGTCTTGTGAGTGAAATGCTTCTCAGGCTACTGATAAGAATCTCTAAATGCTTTCAAAGGAGGGTCTGAATTATTTTTTACCCAGTCATAAAAATTTCCATAGGTTTTCGCACAGTCTGTGCTGTAAAATTCAGCTTATTGTAAAAAGAAAGTGAATCCATAAACTTTGACCAGTTATCATTCATTTGTGCAATTGACAGATAAATCTGGTAAGTAGATCTTATCAGTAGATACACACTTATAGAGCAGACAATTATACTGAAGACTATGAAAAAAGCAACAAATCCATCTGAGGAAAAGGTGGTTGCTTTTATCACCCAGAAATTTCTTTCACCTTCAGACATTTTATAAAGAAAAGGAATCATTTATCTCAGAAGCTCCTATGAGAATTGTGAACACATAAGCAATGCGTTCTGAAACAGCCTACCTTTATCATCCTGGTAGTAAGTCTTTTTTGGCAAACAATTGCTAATCACCAATATCTCAAAGATACGTCATCTTATCTTTGCATAACACTAAATGAGCATTCACCAATAATATGAGAGAATTACCCACAAGACAAGTTTTTACAAGAAGGAATTACAAATAAAAAGAGTCATTACCTTCATTTTCGAATATCGATAGGCTATTCAGGTTTATTCAAGTATGTAATGTGTGCATGTGCACGCCCCTAACACCTTAATTAACGTTGTATCATTACTGAAATCAATTAATTTTATTTTTTCAAATATTTCATGAAAAGAAAAAAAAACTTAGAGCACATTAAAGAATCAAGTAATTCGATTAATTAGAAAAAATATATTTTGAAAAATAATATCTTCAAATTACAAGCTTATTTTTAAATATTAAGAAAAGAATGCAGCTGTTTTTGTTCATATTTGTCTTGTGAAATGATTAAGCCATATATTATACGAACTTTGTGACAAATTAACCTTGTTTGTGTATATGTGAGGCACAGTTAAATGTGGCGTTTGTGGCTAGCAAAACTGTAAACACCGTTGTTGAAAAGGTTTAAAATTTCATTATTAAAATTTATTATTTTTGTTACGAAATATATTGATAGTTTAATATTTAAAAATAAGTATCTAGTTTTGAAATGCTGTGTGGCAGTATAAAAGATTCAAGATCATAACCTCTCTCTCCCCCTTCCCTCCTGTGAATTTCCACTTCTGAGAAGCTAATGAAGTAAAGATAATGCAAAGAGAATCTCCATGCAATTATGGAGTCTTAAAAAAATATATCTTCTGTTTTGCAGCTAAAACACAATTTAAACAAAAAAAGCATTCCTGGTGAGAAAAATTATTGCTATCTATAGCTCAAATGTTCTTCATTTTATTCATATAGAGCTTAAAAATCTTACTGAGACTAAGAGATACGCTTGTGCATATCTAACAGCATATCAAATTATCAGTTGACAAGCCAAATTTAATATCTTTTTATTAATTTCATAATTAGTATATACTAAATTCAATATAGCACTTTCGGCAAAAAATTAGAACTCATATAACATCAGGAAATTTTTTAAAAATCAGATGTATCTCAAGTGGTTTCTAATTTTACAATAATTGAAACAATAATTTTTATTTTAATTAAATTTAAATATATCTCAAATTTAAGTTTATTTCAATATCTTATTCAGAAGTCTTGTTTCCAGTTTTTAACCTATGTTTTTCAGCAGTTGATTTTAACAGTAATTAATGGTCACCGTAATTCCATAAAATGTAAAAATCATGAAAAGTTGAGAAAAACACTAATCAACAAATTTTAAGGAATCTAAATTATTTGCTTTTGTAAAATTTGTTTGTAGCAATACAAATAATAACAATAAATGAGTAAGCAAATGAAATTTACTTTTCAAACAAAAAAGGTGACCTGAAAGAAAAAAATAGCTAAATTTTATAGCTTACTTATCACTGCTTTTATGCATAAAAAATAATAAAGATAACGAAACATTTCTTAAAAAAAAAAAAAAAATTGGACAGAAAGATCTGGAAACAATCCTTTACCTTAAGAGCTGCACTTAAACCTTCCCTCAAAACATAATTGAAAGAATCGATGTGAAAAGCAGCAACTTTTTTAACATAAGATGGTTTCTTCACGATCATCTCCTGCTCAGGTCTTTCGTCTTCAGCCTAGGAAAATTATTTTACAAAAATGATAAGATTAATAATGTTTGTTGTGATAAATGAAAAAATATAGTGAGCAATAAATTATCCAAAGTTTTTTTCATTCTATATCAATTAACATATACAATTAGCATAATTTTAGAAACATTGAACACTGAAATAGAAGTAAGCTTACCATTTTGAACTATATTTCTCTAAGAAACATAATCAGCAAAGAAAAATCTGAAATAATGAAAAAAAGAATATTAAAGATAAAATAAAGTAGAAAATATATTCTTTAGTAAATAATCAAATCAAACTCTACAAGTTAACTTTAATTCATTTTCAGTACCATCCAATTCCTTTTCTTGTTTTTCTCTTCAACTTTCTTTCTTAATTTTATTTAAAAAAAATAGATGCCATTTAAAACTTTAGTACAGTAAAAGCTTTACTAACCAGCATGCTCGGGAAACGCCGATTTCCGGATACATGAAAAGTCCGGATAGTTGAGTGTGATGGGAAAAATGAGGGGGTGGGGGGATAGATTGTAGCCTTTTTTTTTTAAAGATTTTTTCAGCCAAATAATTTATTTTTGTCATTTTGAAATGTGCATTAAATATAATTTTTAAGAATACTTCTGTATCCTCCATAACATTGCATTTACAAAACATATTATGAAGATTTTAATTTAACATTGATGATTTAAAAAAAAATAGCCTTTAACCGAATTTTTACCATAAATATAGATTGTAAAAATATAAACATATAAAAATAGCCAACGAAACTGAAAAATATTCTACTCAGCAAGCATAATAAAACTCTTTTAAGTGATCATAACAAATCCCAGATTGAATATCAAAACTAATTATCTTTTAGAAGATCGTAAGGGTTATTGCACAATACGCGCACCTCCAATTCTCCTGCACTTGATATTATGTAATCGGAATCAACATCTGCCAGTATTTGGAGAGTAAATAAATAAAGGAACAGAAAGAGTCTTACACCAATCTGCACTAACCCCTCCATGAGTTTTTTTTTCTACCGATTCTGTCCCTTTACCTTATTATTATTATTTTTTTTTTGATTGTTGATTTCATTGTTAGGTCTTGTTTTTCGGCAAAAGGTGAGGACCTTTTATTATTTATTTTTGGTTCTCACTTTTGCTTTTGAACCCCCCCCCATAAAACAAGTTTGTGTACGTCACAGTACTGTATATTGCTTTTTTTTTCCTTCCACACCCTTACGTGCGGAGCGAACGTTGCATTCCAGAAATAAATTGTCCGCATGAATGAAACGGCGTGGGCGCGTGTGCTAAATTTTAGCGCTCAGATGTAAAATTTTTAGAAAAACTCATTTTCTAATTTTTCCGGTTAGTTGAGCTTTCCGGATACTTGAATGCCGGATAATCGAGAATTTACTGTATGAACTGAAAAGAAGATATCACATTTTCATTAATAAATAATTGAATAATAACTTCATAATATAATTCAAAATTTGAATAATATATGACGACTTTTCATATATGGTACTTGCAACTGAAGAGCACAACTACGTTTAGAAATGTAGATAAATAATATGCAAAATATCGGTTTTTTTTTAGAAAGGTAAAAAAAAAAAATGCAATTGTACACAATTTTACATATTTATTTGATATAGCTGATACTTACAATACTTATTTTGTTAATACAATATTTTATATCATATAGCAGATAACATAATAAAGCTGCCTAAAAAAATTCAAAACAGTAGAAAGGGAGGAAATAATAACACTTCAAATAAATAACAAACAAGGAATGAAACTACACATTCATTCCATGAAAAGAAAAGAAAACCATATATATATATATATATATATATAAGCAGAAGCGGCTCGAGGTAGTTTTACCAACCGGGCAAGGCAACAATATGGCGCCCCCCCCCCACATACCTAACATCTTTTTTAAAATTTTACAATGCCTGTATTCTAAATATCAAACAAAATTTTAGCAAAAAATATACATGTTTTACTTGTAAATATGATTAAATACTACTATGATGAGAAGTTTTAAACTTCAGATATATTTAAGATTATACAGAGGTCATTGAAGCAAACACAATATATTCAATAAATTCATTTTAAAAACATATGACTTTATTTCTCAATTTTATTAAACCAATTTTTCTTCATACTCCCTAGGGCCGCGGTGGCCTAGTGGTAAGGTCTCGGCTTTGGGGCCGGAGGGTTCCAGGTTCGAGACCCGATTCCACTGAAGATCCGCCGTGTATGGGGCCTGTTGCACGCTAAATCATACGTAGTGGTCAAACGTCCTCCCGTTGGTGTGGCGTGGAAGTTTGGAGAGGGGGGTGCCAGCTCAGGTGTCGTCCTCGTCATCTGACCGAGGTTCAAAATTACGAGGTCCGTCCCAAAATAGCCCTCGTGTTGCTTCAAAACGGGACGTTAATATCTAAAACTAAACTAAATCTTCATACTCCCGCCTTGGCGCCACGGGCAGTTGCCTGGACCTCGGGCCGCCCCTGTATATAAGCTTATAAACTATAAGCAAAGCAAGATAAAAGGTAAGAATCCAATTTCAGAGCTATATATTTAAAAGGCAGACTTGGAAATTTTCATATGAGCAGTCCCTGAAATATAGTCAACTTCAAAGTAAGGATGGCTCATCTATAAGGGCTGCAGAAGCCTCTCAAATTATTTTTTTAATGTGTATTCAGGTAATTCCATGTCAAATCTACCAAAAAAAAGATGATTTTTTGCCATCAATGTTTTAGATTGAAATGAAATTTTGCCTATTTATTGTACTTACCTCCAAGGTGAAAAATACAAATTTTCAGATTATTTCAATGATTTGTGTCCGTGTTATATATCATCTTTAAGTGATTGTAACTCAAGAACTATTTGACCTAGAGAGCTGAAACCTATGTCATTTTGTTCAGTTTTTTTACAGTGTTTCATAAAATGTATAACACAACCAAATTATGTTTTTATAAATTTTATTTAAAAAAATAAATTTAATTTTTTTTTAAATTCAAAAAAAACAATTTTTAATTTTTTTGAAAAATTTTTTTTATTTAACCTCACATTAGCAACATTTATGCTAAATTTCAAGATGGTATGTATTTCTTTGGTATCATAAAGAAAAAAAAAATTTCATTTTCAATATTTGTATTATAATTCAGTCAATGAAGGACTTGAAAAAATTAAATCATATAGTCTTGAAAATTGGTACACATATTTGTGAGAGGCTCCTGATGAAAATACTTAAAGTCCCCGGTCCTGAGAGGGGAGTTCGCTCCTCCATCTTGGATTTCATCCCCCCTTTTTTAGTTTTTCTTGAATATCTTAGAAACTATTCAGTTTTCAAATTACAATTGATTTAACAAATTAAGGAGTACAAAATTCCTTACCAAATAGGTAAGAGGAACATCAGAAGGCAAAGAGCCTCATTTTCTTCCCTTGCAGTTAGCAGCAACTGAGCTGGCAATTCCACAACTCTAGTTTGGCACCAGCCAACTGATACTTTTCTTTTCTGCCTCCCACCTAAAACTTGCCTTTGCTCTTTTGATTTGTTTTCTTTGCTTTTTCTGGTTCACTATTTCTTGAGTTTTGGTTTTGCTCTTACATTGCCTTGACATAGATACCTTTTTTTAAAATACATATTTGTTTTCTTTTATTAGTAAGGTGACCAACCGTCCTCCTTTTATAAGTTCTGTCCTCCCTTGAAAAATGTCCTTCTTTTCAATATTTGAAGATTAATCTGTAGATTTCCATGTCCAATCGATGTCGTGCCGATCCATTATATTCAATTAGTACTCATTTACATAATAATAGGCAAATAAGCATAATTACAAAATAAAATGTTGCAAATGTTTTTATTATGAATTTGTTGTATTATACTGTATTCTACATTACCATTGCAATCAATAAATGTTTATTTTGTGTGCAACATTTTTTTCTTCAATTTATTTGTGTCCTCCTTTTCATTGTAAAAAAGTTGGTCAACTTATTTAGTAGAAGTCACTCACTGCAAAAATATATATCGATGAATTTTATACAAAATAATTCAGCCGATAACAATTAAAAGTTTTGGCTATTTAGATGCAAAATTACTTTTTTAAAAGCATATTCCAATTGTATTCAATAGAGAAATATTGCTTACAGTACTGTTCATTTTTGAACTAAAAAGCTGCCACTGTTTCGAAGTTGAACTATACACAAATTAAGAGCAAGATTGAACAAAATATGAAGTTTACTAAGTTTATTACTACTAGATATATAATAGAATATACTACATTTATTAGGAGAAAAATACACATTTTTTGTCCTTTTTAAAGCTCTCAAGACTATATTATTATGAAACAGAATTTTAATATTTCAAATCAAACTTCTATACATTCAAAGCTACAAACACAGTATAGAAAAATCCGTAACATTAAATTAAAAGCTCTTGATTTGTATATGAAATAAATATTTCCATCGATACTATGTACGCTGGCACATGCAATATTTTTCATGTAGTTCAGCTGAGGCAGCACAGCATTCTAAATTTAGTGGATGTAACTAAAAAACCAAACATTTAAAATGGGAAAATTTTTTTGGTTGGTAGGAGGATACGAGGGGCAGCTGAAACATAAACATTTGAAAACAAAAAAAAAATAATCCCCAATTATCGATATCGTTCGACAAATACATACATAAAATCCATTAAAGTCGCAACCTTTAAAGATTCAATTTTAGATAGAAAGGAACAAATCGAAAATAAGTTCATACTGAACAATTAAAACGATCCCCTTTAATGCATTCATTACAAGTTGCAGAAGTTTCAACACATGTTAAATATTAAAACCTAGATCACTTACGTACCAACATCATTTCGCATTTAATGCAGAAGAATTTTGTACGCAGCTTACATTATTATTTCTTTAGAAGTCCATCATCTACTCAATAAAATATTGAGCAGATGTATTTAATTTGAATTAAAAGAGTTATGGGATTTGATAAGGCTGATCTAATTCCAAGGTAGACGTATTTAGTTTCGGTTTCCCGCATTTTTCCCTTTTCCCCGTTTTCACCACAGGAAACATCACTTCATCACGTTTTCTTTCTTCGCTTATTTTCACCATTTCTTATGAAGGCGGAACACATAATTTCTCTTAAGATGCCATGTAAAAAACACACACTTTCCATACAACCGTCCTTCTTTCTCGACTAATCCAACTATTTTTTTCATACAAATGATTTTAAAAATCTATCATAGAAAATATTTTTATTAAAATAAATGGAGAATTTTGATTAAACGTCGAATTCAGAAAAATCTGGCAACAATGATGATCTTTTCTTTTTATTTATTTTTTTATTTAAAGAGTGGCGGTTTATTTTATTTGTGTTGTGCTATTGTACGTAAATAGGAAATGTGATTGAAGTCATTTAGTTGAGATAAACAAGAGAACCATTTGTTTAAATTTATATTTTGTTTATAAATGTTTTTCAAATCATGTATAGCATATTTAATTAATTGTTTTTCTACGGAAGAATATGATTAATCTTACTATGTTTAATTAAGACGGGTAAAAATGTTCTCTTTTCTTCATATATTTTTGTAACTTTTCTTATTTTCGTGGAAGGTAATTTGTTTAATTTTTTTTTATTTTCTTTAATACATTTGTTAGTGTCTTGAAATTTGTTGCTTCTTGAACTTAGTTCTGGTAAATAATGGTATCCCCTCCCCCTCGACTGTCAAAGAATTCTTATTTTAAGCTTTCTTTTCTTTCACGTTTAAGCTATGAAACTTTAGTATTATCCGTGACTTTTTTAATACTTAACTTATTTTTATGCATTTGAAATTGTGTATTTCGTAATTTATTTTAGTCTGAATTATATTGTCAATAATAATAGCCTTCTTTATATAAATAAACTAGCTGTTACCCGCGACTTCGTGCGCGAAGAATCTGAATTATTAATTTTTTTTCTTAATTCACGAATGTAAATGTTTTATTACATGTTGAAAGCAGAAATTAAAAGTTTTGTCAGTTGATAATACATAACTGGAAGAACTAACAGGAATGTATTGTACATGTGTCTACTGTTATAGTTAAGTAATTTGTTTAACTATGCTAACACATTTTTGTATACTACATTTTTTGCTTTACCTTTTTTTGTATGGATGTAGAGGTTTTGTGGGCTGGAGACACTTGAAAATGCCACATATAGTTCCCTATGGGAAAAATATGGTTTTTCCAAATGTATGCCTAACCCTTCGAGTGTCTGGCCCTGAACTTGGCAAATGCTAATTTTAAAGGGAATTGTTACCTTTAGAAAAAGGATGGCAAATCCTTCAGTATTATTTGAATGCATGGACTTAAAACACTCTCTCCTCTTGCTATGGCAGTCATAACAGTAGCTAGCACAATGTTTTGACCTAGGTACATAATTTGTAACCGTGTGCCATTGCGCAGTCTTGGTTCATCGAGGTCATATGTAAATAATACTGGCACATCGACTTTTAACCTCGGTTTGTTGGAAGGTACCCCTGACAATTCTAAGGAGTTGAAGAACTCTACAGGATATGATGTTACTGGTTGTTGCCCGTTACCGTATCTACAGATAGATATTCTGTAATAACGCCGTACATTTGTGACACATTTTTTTTCCATTTATCTGACCTAAACTTTCATTAGACAGTGCCAAAAATACCTATTCAACAGCCATTCTCTGTTTCTCATGTTAGCTTTTAGTGTAAGATAAACCTTGCTTATCAGTTCCTCTGTGTTACGAACAATTTTGAAAAATTCCCATTTCAATTTAATACACTGTTTGAATCTCTTTTTTTTTTCGACGTTCGCCAGTTTTCAAAAGATTAGTCTTGATTCAGTGCCATTGAACAGTTGAATTCTCATTCGAGTTTTAATTTTTTTGACATGCTCGCTTAACGGAGATTTCTTTAAACATGCATTTAATTCATCCACCGATGTCCCCTAGTTATTAAAGGTTTACTCTTTCTAAAATTGCCCGACATCAATATTGCCATCCCTGCCATGATTCTTTGGGTTGTTATTAATATCTTGCACAGTTCAATCAACGGTTCTTTTTAGGGTTATTGTATTTTCGTCCCAAACTGACAGCTTACAATCAGTGATGTGGGGTGGGTAAATACCCAGTGGGTAGGTAAATATTTTTTGGGTATATACGCAGGTATTTACCCAAGGCCTGGGTAAATACCCAAAAACTGGGTATTTTGCGGAAAAAAAACTTTTTGAATGCTGTTTCACAATGAAACATACAAACTTCTATAAATACCCAAAACTTGATATTTTACAAGAAAAAAAAGTATTTGTGAATGATGATTCAAAATTAAACTTAAAATTTATAAATACCCGAAACTGGGTATTTTACAAAAAAAATGTATTTGAGAATGGTAATTCAAAAAGAAATATTAAATTTATAAATACCCAAACACTGAATATTTTGCAAAAAATGTATTTGTGAATGGTATTTCAAAATAAAACATATAAGATTTATAAATACTGCTAAATATATCTAGCAAAAAAACAAAAAAATGCATTTTCGAATGGTGACTAAAAATGAAGCAAAAATTATAAATATCCTAAAACTGGATATTTGGCAAAAAAAAGTCTTTGCGAAAGGTGATTCAAAATGAGATAAAAAAAATAAGTAAGTACCCCGAAACTGGATATTTTTTTAAAGTATTTGCGAATAGCGATTCAAAATCAAACATATAAAATTTATATACATAATACATAGTTTATAATTTTTTTTAAAGTTTTGACTAAATTATAAAAAAAAACCCAGTTGCTAACAGGATTCAGAATAAAGTATTCTAAAACTTAAACGGGATCGGGGATAATTTAGTTTTTCCTGTTTGAAGCTATGACCCTTACAATAGAGTAATAATTTTTAGCACCGTTTATGTTATACTAGTCGCCTTTGGCAATCATCTTTTAGCCGGAAATATAATTTCAACAGACTCTCTTATGCATAATTTGATATTCATGGTTCCCTTAACAAAGTAATTTGAAACTTCAAATTGCGATAGAGATTTAACCCGCATTCTTTACGTAGCCTTGCACTTGTTCTGTTCCTTGTCTATTTGAATGTCCCTTTTGGAGTCAAGTAACATCTAATTGTATGTAATCGACACGAACTATAATTTTGATTTCAACATCGAAATAGCGAGGCACGTGTTACGTCCAGCGGCATGTTAGCTGGCTTAAAACATGCCGATAAAATGTATTAGAACATAGCAACCAATAATTGTTCAGTTAACTGGATTATTTCCTAATATACTATCATGAGAGCTTCTCTTACAGATTGTACAAATAAATTGATCAAATAAAAAAGAAAGTAAAATCCAATATAATATTATCTTAGCTTTCAACAATGGAAGAGAAACACTCAATTAAATATTTCGTTTAGCATTGAATATAGTTTGAATTTCATTGTAACAATGAAAAGTATTGTTTTAAAATTCTGCTTTAAAATATTTTTTAAAATTTATTAAAATTAGAGAAAAAATCGAATGACAACTTAATTGATACCATTAAAAGGATAATTTTTTAAATTTTCAGATGGTGTAAAAATCATATTTATGGTGTAATATTTTAGGAAGTTATTAAGGAAAAATACTAAAATGTCGCTTAAATTTTAATGAATTAAAATTTTTAAAAAATCCGGCTACGAGGTGCACATTCCCACACTTCAAAGTATGTTTGCACAAATTTCGTTGCTCTAGGCCTATCGGTCTTGTCCTGTAGAGCACCAACATGAACCCATTCTCCTTTATTCTTATTAGAGATAGACAGCACCAGTGAATCTTGTGATCCATAATTTACTCACATTGCCGTGCTGGAAGTCAAACATTCTTGGTTTGATTTAGTGAATACATAGTCGTTTACTTTACGTGTATTAATATTACTATATATTTTACGTTAAAAGTAAAAAAAGGGAAAAGTTACCTGCTTGGAGCTTTTAATGTTAAGAAAGGATAAAAGTATCCAATGTAAGTACTGTAATGTTGAATATAAACATGCCAATGTAAGCAAAATGGAGAAACACATAAAAAAATATTTCAAAAGTTCTATTGGATTAAAAAAGGTTTTGAAAGGAATAAAATAGATGATGAATTTTCTTTTAATCAAAAAATTCCAACTATGACAACTACATCAAATTTAGAGTTTCAAGAACATTTAAGTATTGTTGTTTATGATGCAGATGAATCCCATCTAACCAGGAAACTTTGTGCGAGTGTACGTATCTAATATATCGTCAAATAATACAACAGTTTCAGCAACAAAAGAATTCAAATTTCTTGTTGCTGAAATGTTGTTACAAAGATCACTTAACTTTGTTGAAAGTAATATGAGTGAATATTACTTTCAGAATAATTCTCTTTCAAAAACTGTTAGAACTGAAACATCTGCTAACTTTTCATCAGCAATGTCTGGTACTTTGACTAATTAATCCAAAAAGAATGATAAACAATTGTATCTTTCATTTTAGTTTCTATTATCAGCTGTTTATCATTTTGAATCAAACTTATTATTTTCTTTTCTTCATTTAGTTAAAATAACTCTCATTTTTAAAAAGCAACAAATGCATTATTATTCCCTTACTCATTGTATTAAAAAAATGATTGACATTTGAGCCACGCGAACATCTCTGATATAGTATTGCGTTTTTGTTTTTTCTGATTCAATTTTTTAGCCTTTATATAATTTAAAAGGTTCATAAAACTAGATTTCTTTTTTTTTTATCTTACCTAATGCTCAATGTGTATTATATACATATTTATATTATATAGAAAAATCATATTTCACAGCAGTGGCTGTGTTTTATCCGAATAGAGTTAATTGAAAAATAAATACCCAGGTAAATACCCATTTCGGGTATTTACCCGGGTAAATACCCTGGGTATTTACCCTTAAAAATAAATACCTGGGTATTTTACATCACTGCTTACAATACTATAACATTCTATAGCTCTCGCTATTGCGTTAGCAGATTTTTTTGTCTTCACAAATTTGAGTAGATTGAGAAGGAAAGACTTCCAAGTACAGCCAGGAGCATTCTGGAAAACTAACCACCCTTCTAACACTTTTTCAATCTGTTGCAAAACACTATCGAAAATGAGTTTTTTTTTTGTCCCAAGTTCAACCGTGGAACGAACTCAGTTAGTCGCTGTTTCAATTCTTCTGTATCGTAGGGCAGTTTCTGCGTTAGGTCATTAATAATTTCCTCTATCCTATGTGGTCTACTCATTCCAAAGCTCGATAGATCTTTACCAGTTATCACATTATCACTTAAGTCTTCTACCTAATTTAATTCTCCGTTACTGTCAATTACATCATTGTACTCAAAGGTGTCATCAGGCCCTTACAATCTGTGGAATATATCATCCACCATGCTATATGTCATCCGCTTGCACCATTCAAAAGAATACATAAAATCAAATATATCGGTAGTATGTTTTTCTTTAGTTATAATTAATATTAATTTCTAAATTTTAATCTAAAAACTATTGCAACTATATCAGATCTGTCAAAAGATTTCTGTCCCGACGTCAATTTATCGACAATTTCTTGAATAAATTCTGAGAAGGAAAAGATGCAAATATAAATGACTAAAATTAAATAGACTGAAATTCAAAAAATTATAATCAAGCATCGAGATGAGGAATTTCCTCAAATTAATTATTTATTTCTTTTCTTGGCAGGATCACATAATTTTCGGTTTTCTTTATGATCATGTAATGTATGACTTTAAAAATAAGTTATTCCACGTTTTTATACTTTTCTTAAGGATCATGTGACAGTTGATTGAAAAATAAAATAGTTATCTTCATTGTGAATCGCTGAGTCAATGGGCCTTTCTTTGTTAATTTTTAATTGTTATCTGTAGTAATAAATATTGAATTTATGATAAAATTACCTATCCTATGTCTGTTCTAGGGTTTCTTACTGGCATTTTTAAACTCCTACAGTGTCACTTAAATTATAGTGGTTGAAAAACATTCTCACGAATAACTTATCAAAAACCTGACTTCAACTCCTATTGCGCTTCATATGTGATGAGAACAATCTCATTGTAGAGCGTAATCATTGAGCATGCATCCACCCAGACTGACACATTTCCGACTACTTATGACTCTTTTTTTTTCCCCTCTACGTATTTTTATTTTTTCTATTTTGTTTTGTTTTCTATGTTGCTCTGTCCAGAGTATGTTTCTTTTTCATTATTATTTGTTTTTGAACCTGTTATTTGTTTTTGTCATTTCTTAAAAAATAAAATTCACCTCCATCCATCCAAACCCGAAAGAAGCCAAATGGCTCTAAACACAGAGATGCAGGTGGTGTAATGTAATGTTCTAGGGTTTCAAGCTACAACTCTGCCAATTTTCATCGAAATCAGTTTGGTAGTCTGGCCGTGAAAGCGTAACAAACGGACACACTTTTGCATTTATTATATTATTAAGGATTTATTATTTCTTAGGAAACACAGGTAAAGATGACAAGTGATTTTTAATCTAATTAAATAAGATTTAGAATTCATTAAGAACCAATGAAAACATCACCAAACAATATTTGAAAAAAAATAAGCAGGAAAAATAATGGTAAAGTAATTACACTGTTGCCTAGCAACCGAGTATCATTAAATTTGCTTTATTTCAAAATCGTCTGCATGTCAACTTTTTATTAAATTTGAAAAATTGATAAAAATTGAAGGAAAAATGTTGCGTATATAAAATTGGTATCATTAAAATGGTAAAATTTTGTACTTTAAGATGTTATAAAAATCATTTTTAGGGGAAAATTTGCTCCGAACTTACAGCGGAAAAATGGTTTCAGTTAATTTTTAATTAACTTTTGCACTTTGAAAAGTTGACAGTAATCTTCCCCTTGTCTTAATTAATGAGTGTACAAAGTTTGGTTGAAATCAGTGCCGTGGTTTAGGAGAAGATGTGGAACATACATACATACGTAATAAACAATGATTTTCATTTATATTATGATTAGGGCAGAAATTTTACTGAGGTTATAGTTATTAATTGGCGTCCAAAATATTCAAATGTTTTTGTAATAATTTCATTGTCATATTTGTATTAAGAAGTAATAAAAGTAAGTCTGTTATCCGTGGTGATCATGTATAGATCTACCTCAAGTAATCTTTCACAAATAAAAAAAATGTTATATATTTTTCAATTTAATTTCTTTGTTTTGGTTATAAAAATAAAATTATTTTTTATTAATTATGGATTTCAAGTTTATTATTATTATGGATTTTAACCTTATTAGTATTATGGATTTTAAACTCAAATGTTGCTGTATAAAGTATCAAGAAGCTTTTTTTATTCTTGAAAATTTATAAGAAAACTTTACAAAGAAACTTATCCTGGTGTAGAAAATTTAATCAAAAATGCCAAAGTAACTATTTTTAATTTGATTTTCTTATATTTGACATTGATTAAAGCTTCTTTCCTTTTACTTTCTCGTATCCGAAGAGAAAGTATTATAATCGTCAAAAAATTAGAACTCGAGATTTTGTTGAATCTCCACGTTTCAGACCTCCCAGAGTCCGAAAAACACAATTTTGGAATTATGTCTGTCCAAGTGTCTGTGAACATGATAACTGAAAAACTATTAGAGCTACAGGGATGAAATTTGGTATGTGATCTTAACACGTAATTTGTAGGCTTCTATCAAATTTTGGACAAAATCCGTCTACGGAAAATCTGTCTACGATCATGTGAACACTATAACTGAAAAACTTGAATAGCTAGATGGATAAAATTTGGTACACAGTTTTATCATCATGAATGTTGGTCCTTATTAAAGTTTGGACCAAATCCGTCGAAGGGTTGATGGTCTGACGGACTGTATAATCACATACTTGTAAAAATTATATCTCCTAAACCCTTTGTCTTAGATAAATAAAAATTGTTATGACGGTTGCTAACATTAATTATAGATCTGTGCCCAAATTTTATTTCAATCAGTTAGAAAAAAGTAATTCAAATTGCATATTCAATTTTTTTACTTGCGTATTGGAAGCAATCTCTGCACATGTGAAAGCTATTTAGCGATAGCGAACAAGGTAATTTTCTCCTGTTTTCTTTTTGCTCTTGCATGCCCTTGCGTTAGAGGAGCTTGCTAGAGTGTGATAGAAAATAAATATTGCTAAGTTTTAATACATATGCATCTCATTGAATATGATTCTTCACCTAACTTTTTTACAATCAATATAATCTGCAATGAATAACCTTCTGATAGTCATTGCATTCTGGGTTACAGTAGGTTCAAATTTTTTATCCAAGCAGGGGGAAGGGAAATGACAAATTTTTGAGAAGTATATGAGAAAGTATTTTTTTTTTTTGAATTGCAGCAAACTTTCTCTAAAGGCCAAAATGGAAAATGCAGTTCCCCCCCCCCTTTCCCAACAAAAAATTGTTAAAAGAGTTTGAGAAGTCTCCTATTGAACAAGGAATTTTAACAATTTAGCTCCGTGTGATTAATCTATTTCAGCTTCAGGTCTTTATCTCAGCTTTTAAATTACACATGTTTGTTTTAAATTTATCCTGTAAAAGATTATTATTTTATTAATTAGTAATTAAAATATCAAACTTGTGCATTATTTGTAAGTCACTTATTTTTTTAGGTAGATTATCATGAATTGTCTACCATTTAATAATTTGGATGAACATCTTGCACGTTTTGCTGCTTCAAAAAAGTCTGTAACTACAAATCAGAATGTTGCGAATGTGTAAGTTTACTTTAAATATATTTGAATTATCAGATTATTATATTCATATTTTATTTGATAAAAGTGATATCTTAAATCTTTCTCTTTTTTAAATTGATTTTTTACACTATTCAAGATTAGTTTGTTTTGTTGGCTTCTTTGAATCATAAATAATTTTATAAATATATCTTCATATTATTTGCGGATTCATTTTTCATTATATGGCTTATATCACTTTAAGTATATGATTTTTCAATTATGAAAGTTATTATGTGAGCAATTTAATTGGTTAACTGTTCTTTTACAGCAAACATTTTACATTTAAAAAGTCTCTGAGTCTTGGGAAGCAAAATTCATTAAAGAGTGTAGTTCCTGTTTTGCAGTCAAATGAAAATAAGCAAATAACTTTTCATTCAAATCAGGTTTTATCAACCAAAAGCAATCAAGTACCCATTAAATCATTAGCCCTTAAAACAGTAAAGAAACAAGGAACCATAACAAGTTTCTTCTCCCAGTAAGTATCAATATATTATCTCTTGTTATTTTTCTTAATAACTTGTAATTTTTGACAGCTAATTAAGTGTCATCAGTTAACAGGTATAATAAATTTAAAGCAATGTTCATTAACCAATTATTTATTCATACCATAGTTTTTTTATGAGAATTAATTTTTTACAGTGCATATCTCGTGTTTGGTTTCTATAGTGAGCATAGTTTTTGACATTTCTAAGTTATCAGATATTTTTATAAGTGCTTTTCTAAACTATTTATTAAAGATTCAGTAAATGAAAATCAGCTAGATAGTACACAAAAGGATTATGTATGCAATTATCAGAATTTTATTCCAGAAAATCTTCACACTTCTAACTTTTGATTTCAAATTTTGTTTCGAGTTTTGCTCATTTCTATTCACTATTTCTCTTGGCAACCTTTCATTATATCACTTTTGTCTGTCCATCTCTCCAGTAGTAGTGCCAGCAGATGGCAGCAAAATGAAGTTCTACATTTCTTATGCTGGTATCACTTTTTCTTACTGTTTATTTCTGGTGATGTTTTTATTCAAACATGTCTTGTAAAGATAAGATAATGTTATTCAACAATATCTTATTTATAAGTAGGTAAAGTTGTCTGTTAACTGATCACCTGCTGTATTCAAACTTTGACATGCCCCTCTGTATTTAGCATGTGCATTGTGTAAAGCAGTTGTGGTGTCTGGGGCAGGGCCCTTGCTTGGGATGTTGTGCCCCCCCCCCTTTGGGGCAAATTTTTGTACCCCATTCAGACAACAGGCTATTCAACTAATAAAGATCTGGCAAAAAATTTAGAGGGTCATTATTACACCCTTCCCCTTGTCCTGCAGGTCGTGCCCCGTCATGGAGATCCTGCCTCACCCCTCCCCTTGTTAGGCAGACTCTAACACCACTCCTAATGTAAAGTTCTAAATTCTGAATGGTGCTATTCCAGGCTTTGAAATTTATTTACAAAACATTTTACTGATTTATTAAAATAATGTTCTTATGTTTATTTACCTTTTATTTTTTCTTTGCTATATGTATTACTGAGGTCAAAAGAAAAATTATTTACTCGTAAAGAATTTAATTCTACAGTATTTTTATTTTTAATTTCAGCATATATTTCTTAAACTGCTATTTCTCGGTTTATTTAATTCATGAAAAAAAATTAAGTAGCCAGAAAACATTCTGGCTACTTATTTTGCTTATTCTTAAGATATTAAAAGTTGTATATAAGCTATTTAAATATTTATTTATCTTTTAATTTAATTTCTAATGCATCAATATTACATGTGAATATTAACATTTTGATCATTTTGTGATGATTTAATTATTTTGGTTTTCATTTTAGATCTGAAGATACTTCAAAGCAACTGTGCCCTAATAAAAAGGAAAAAAGTTTAAATTCTTCCTTTTTAATAGATGATTTTGAAATTGATGATTTAGATGATTTTGAAATTCCTTCTTCCAGAAATGGTAAATCAGTTTTTCAATAGAATCTTTGTTTTAAAATTTTCTGGCTTTATAAAACAGTTTTGATAGTCCTGTTTGTATTTTCTCTCTCTCTCTCTCTCTCTCTATATATATATATATGGTTGGAAATTTTTCATATTCATAATTGAATTGTAACACATTATTGTTATATGTATAGCAAATAACAAGAAAGGCAGTTGTAACAGTGTCCATGAAAATAAAAGTTTTGAAACTGGAAAGGAATCTTCTCCCAAACTCACTTTATTTAATTCTCATCAACCTTCTGGGCAAGGTACTTCCTAATTTCTATTCTTTATAAAAGTAAATTTGCATTTAGCATTGTAATTTAATTAATATATTTTAATTGCAGGTTTGAGCCCTGCGGAGAAAAGCAGGGATTCAAATTCAAAAAATGAAATTAGCATCTCTGGAAGTACAAATCATACTGAATCACATTCTACCAGCACTGATAATTCTGGGGAAGGTATTGATAAAAAATACTTTAATTACAGAATCATTAATAAGCAGTTAATTAATTCAAGGCATTTTTACTATAAATTTCAATTTAACTTATCATATATGCATGCATCATGACAGGTATTTATAATATTATACCGATGTCTATACATATATATATAAAAGAGAACTGACTATATATCACTGATGTCACAAAATCTCCCAAATCAGTAGAACTAAGAACTTGAAATTTGACAAGTGATTGCTTCTTGGGTAGTAGGTGCCCACTAAGAGAGGAGTTTTCAAAATTTTAATAAAAATTTAATTTATTAAAAATTACCCTAAATGTTAATGTTTTTCCTCAATAACTTTGGAGCATGTTATTGTGCGAAAACCTTTTAACATCATCTTAAAGTTCAAAAAATTAGCTTTTGAATAACACCAATTTCATTTCCATGCAACATTCTGTTTAAATGATTTTTGAAAATGTTATAAAATACAATTTCTAATGTTTATATTGTTGTCACACGTAGTTTTTTTTGGATCATGGGCAGCAGAGCTCCTTCACCGATCTTAAAAAAAGAAAACATTATTAATTTAGAACTGATGATTACACGTTGTTCCATGAAAGTTATTCCTGTCAATATTTTAAGATGTAATTTGATAAATTATTTGTAAATAGGTGTGCTTCTTTGTATAGGTTTGTATTTTCGAAAAAATATATGTAACTTGAAAAATAAAAAAGATTTCGTATTTGTTAGGATTCCGATGTAAAAACACAAACTCAATAAATACTTAATTATATTTTGTATTCTTCTTTAAAAATTATTAATAAATAATGGTAGAAAAATTAGCTTTTGGTGGTTTTTAAAAATAGTTTGGTATAGTTGTATTTCAAGTTATGAGATTTAAATATTGTTTGATGTAAATTGTATTCTCATTTTAAGTAAAAATAAAGTTGCAGATAGTAAAAAATTTTGTGTATTTTAATTATTTTACATAAAAGTAATTTTTACATAAAGGAGTTATGTATGCTTATAAAAAGTACATTTATTTTCATGCACTTGAACATTCTGTTGAATACTACCATTAAAATTATTTTTACTTTCGCACATATGGCATTTATCACATTACTGACAATAGCTCATTTGATCTGATAACTGTAGACTTTCTTATAAAAACTTCAAATTTTAAGCATAGGCACTGAAGCCCAAGTAAGATTTTAGTAAAAGTTTCATGACAGTGAATTAAAAAGTTAATTTTTTATTAATAAAAGACATGGAGTCATTTTTCGTCCTGAGTCATGCTGAGTATATGAATTATTTTGTATTGAAAGAAATTGATTTAAAGTACATAAGTCTTTAAAAAATGCATTTTTTAGGAATCGCCATGTTATTGTGAGTGTTAATAACATATATGATAAAGTTTTCACTTTCAATAATTATATTTATTCTAATTCCACTTTTTAAACAATTTTAGCAACCAATCTTGCTTCTCACAATTCTGTTTTTATCAACTCTAAAGAACTTATAGATCTTGAAGCATGTGCTACATTGTCATTCTCTGATGAAGAGTATGTTATACCTCTTTCTGCTAAGAAAAAAAATACCAGAAGACTACTAAGCGATGATGAAAATGAAAATGTTGACAGTAAGTAATTACTTGATTTCTTAGTCATGTGGAATATGGACGAATGATATATTGGTTGTGATTAATTTTAAACAGAAATTATATGTGAAAATTATATAAATTTGTATCACATGATAACAGTGAAACATTACAAATTGCAGGAAAAACGTGTGATCAAAACATAAAGTGAATTCATGTTGTATGCTGTATTTCTAAAAGTTATGCATTTAACCCTCTATAAGACCATTTTTTTTTCTAGCAGTGGTATAATAAAATAACTTTGATATTGAGAATAATTTAAGAAAAAAATTCATTTAGCTTATTGGATGACATTATTTTTGTTAATTAATTATATTAATTAAAAATTAAGTACTGAGCCAAAACACTTCATTATGGTTTGAGATAAGAAATTTGAATATCGAGGCTTTGTTTCATTGAAAAATTTAGCAAGAACTTACGTCAACCTTAAAAAATGCATTTAAAAATTAATGAATTTGGTGGGAAGTATATTCCCACTGTCTTAGAAAGGGTTAAAAGATCCACTTTTATTGGTGGTGGTGGGGAGGAGACCCTCACATCAGTAGTCCTGTCTTGTAGAGATTCACAGTTTAAAAATAATTGACTAAATAATAATGAGAAAAATAAAACCAAAATTTCTCAAATTTTTAGCAATCCTAATTTTTCTGTTTGTGGATCTTAAATGTTGATTCCTAGAGGATACATATGATCCATGTTATATGTTTTGTATTGATTTCCAAAATTTTTATATATATATAGTATTTGGAAATATTTCTTGTCAAAATATAGTTGTCATGTTGAAAATGATTGGCCATGTGCTACTTTCTCTCACCTAATTGATTGCCTAATTTGTTAAATTTATTTCATTTTAAATGTTAATTAAAAACAGAATCAAGGTTTCTAGGAAAATGGTTATTTACAGCCAGTTTGCATATATGTTTGTGAAATTTTGTTTCTCAGGCTTTTAAAATGCATATCTGTATAGAAATAACTAGCAGTATGTGCATGGCGTTGCCCGTGGCATCACAACTTCAACAAAATGAGAAACAAAGGGGGGGGGGGAACACACCTACAATGACATGAAAAGTTTTGAAAACAAAATAAAAACAAAGGATATACATTAATGATTTTTAGGAAAACAGTACCAAGTATGTTAATCCGAAACAATAATGTTGAGACACACCATCCAATGAAATTGCAACAATGCATGCTGGGAACGTTTACTTGCTCTGCTGCTACCTTGCCGTGGAGAAAGCCTCACTAGCTAAAAAAACTCTTTGAACTGCCCAGGGAACAATTAATTTAAAAAAAAAATGGGAAAAGGTATTTTAACTGTTTTTGGTTTAAATCTGGCAGAAACATTCCTGTTATAACCTCAAAAAAATTGAAAATGATAACATTATTAGAATGTTGGATGCAAGGATTTTAAGAATTATCAAAGAAAAGATTTACAGAAAAGTGACTTATTTTTTAAAAATTACATAAAATTCAGCGAATTATGTTAGAAATTCATGGAATGAAAATTGTCTGTTTGATGGTGTATCTATTTTTTTTCCAATGAATATCAGAAACAATACTCTAGACGAAAATGTGAAAAATCACCTAAAACAACACAGAACATTAAATAAAAAATTTTCTAGATTAAATTTTAAAATTCGAGCTTTGAGGTGCATTGAGTCACTATTACGACTACCTGTGTGCCAAATTTCATGGCTGTAAGTGTGATAGATTGGTCTGGACATCACACACGCAAACATTGCCTTTTATAAGTATAGATAATAATGAAAAGTCTAATTTTCTTTGTTTTTATTTGAGAAAATGCCTTTATGATGTAATAAGATTATCCAACAGAATCACTGAATCCTGTATGAATTCAATTATTTTGGCATATGTATTATTGGTAAATTTGAATGTATTTAAAATGTTTCTTCAGAGCTAACTGTAAACTTGAAAGGCTCTCTGTGAAGATGTCTATTCATTTCTGTTATTTTATCTACGTTTTTCTAATTTTTTCCACATTTCTGAATTTAGTTAAATCAAAAGAAGCTTCTACTGTTAGTAAAATATTAACTGAATATAAACAAGTAAGTGCATTGTTCAATTGTTTGATTTGTTTATAAAAATAATTTAATTAGATTTTATATCTATTAATAAATATTATTGAAATCATGCTATTTATAAAAGGAAATTGTGTGACATTTTAAGAATATTGTTGTTTAAATTTTGTATATTTTTTATGATTACAGTAGAGTCTCGATAATTCGAGGTGGACGGGACCTCAAACTATTGAAAACTCGAATTATCGAAATCATAAAATTTAATAAATAAATAAATGGAAATTTCAGTGTAGTATATTTAAATGAAAAATGTACTGACATACTATAACATAACTGCTCATAGCAACAGGTTAATTATATCTTAAAATAATTGTCAATTGTTTTTTGTTTAAACACATTGCTCCTATATATCGATCTTTGTATCCCGTTTTCTTTGGGAGGGGGCATTTCTGCAGGTGGCTTTGGGGTGCGCAGTGGACATATGACCCGTCGAACAACAATAAAAACCAAATGTAGTAATTCTTTCATGTGTTGTGTATGTGTTGGTCATTATTCTGGAGCTAAACCGATTTTTTTACCACTAACTTGTATTTATTGAAAACTCAAACAATCGAGACTACTGTAATTCTTTTCTGAAGAATACTTTATGAAATTGAATTAAAATGCATGTATCTTGAATTTATCTTTTCTATTAGCATTGTGTTAAGTATATATATTTTTTATTTTTATTGAGATACTTTAATTTTAATAGCAAAGTTATTTACAAATTTGCTTTATATCAACATTCATTGAGAAAAAGATCGGAAATGCAAATATTATGTACATTGTGCATATGTCATCCCCCACCCCATCCTCATCTCAACATATTTTATGTTTTTCCATTTACCATCTAATAGAGATTTTTACAATGAACAACATCAGCATGCTATGGAAAGTCAGAAATTGCCCCCCCCCCTTTGGTTCACACATTTACTTGTTTTTCTATTTTTTTTTTATTATTATTATTATTTCTTAATTCAATGTTAAATTCATATCCTGATTTGAAATACATAATTAAGAAAAGATTTATTATGAACAATTGCTTTTAACTTTTGTTGATAGGTGCTTATTTTGTTTTGCTTTAAAATATATATTTAAAGACATCAGTTTTGAAGACAATTTTAAATTCAAAATGGTGCATGAAAAAATGTTTTATTTGCTTATGACATTCAACTGAATGGCAGTATATTCTTCTGATTCCATCATTTGACTTGGAGTTTATTCTTATGGAGAATGATTTAATATGCTTAAATCATTCGTTTTCAAAGCCTTTCTTTGAAATTGGCACCACTTTGTGAGAAAATTGCAAATAAAAAATACTCTTGTGATATGTGTTGCTACCCATTCTGAGCGATTGTAAAGTCAATCAAGTAGTCATTTTCAAAAACAGGTTTAACTTGCAGCAGGTAATGTGAAATATTCAGCGTAGATTTTATTCTTAATATAATCGATCATAACCACCTCATTATACTGCATTTTTTTCATCATGTGTGTAAATGTTCTTAAGTTTATACCTAAAAATAATATTTGACTTTTATTTATTTATTTTTTTAATCTGCAATTTTTCTTGGATGTAATAGATTAATTTTGGATTTCGAAATAATAATTCAGAAAATTTGTGAATGAAAGGTTTCTGTGAATTAATTTTAGAAGAGTTAATTTTTAAAATAACATTTGAAGCTATTTAAATTATCACTCATTGAAAAATTCTCGCACTAAATAAAAAAGCATAAAAAATTATTTTTTAAGTTTTTATTTAATAAAAAAATTTGTTTGCTTTTAAAATATTAAACAAATTAAATTGCCGTCAATTTTTTCTTTCATTTACTCTAGAAATGCAGTTAAATCACTATGATGAATAAATTCCCTTCCTTTTGAGCTAAACTGTTTGTATAAATGAAGGGAATTCCAGCTCTTGACATATAATGAATATACATGTTTTCTGTCTCATACAAGTTAGAAAATATTCCTTTATAATTATACAATAATTACAAAGGAATTAATGGAATTTTAAAATAAAATTAACACTCCATATTTTGCAGAAGGGGGGTGGAATCCTCTTCATGTACTCAAAGCATTCTATGTCTAAGATTTAACTTGGTCACTTCTGTCCTGGCATTTTGAGCCAAATTCAGATGCTAAGATACATTGTTTTACTATTGAGTTACATCACCATAAGTGAATGTTGTTTTATAAGGATTGAGTAAAACCTTACATCATAAAATCTATATTATATAAAACGCTTATGCGTGGCACAAAAAAAGGACCTTTATTTCTTTCGCCCCGTTGGCAACGATCAGTTTGTTTACCAATCTGAACCCTGACGCCGAGATTCTTGAATTGGTTTAAAGTCGGAAACAGCGATTTTTTTTTTTTTTTTATTTT
>BGPR01001391.1:163840-195519 GCA_013235015.1 Araneus ventricosus
AATCTTTCGTAACTCAAACTTTCTGATGTTGTAAAGCATAAATAACCACCCAGAGATAAAAGTTGTAACTTTCTTGGCTAAATAATTATTGTAGTGAGTGTGTATAGATGTGGCGAAGCTTTTGCGATTAAGATTTCAGTGGAATTAGAGCATGTGTAAAATTTTGGTGTAAAAAGCAAAAATTTTATGAATTTAAAAAATTTTTGAAAAAAGGCTATTTTGTTAATTTTAAAAAATAAAAGTAAATATTTATTATGGTTTATAATTTTGAATTGTGAATCTGAACATGTTTAAAGCTATTTGTCAGTTAAACTGTGCTTTTTAAGCTGAAAGTTTGTGAAATGGGCTGAATAATCTTTCGTAACTCAAACTTTCTGATGTTGTAAAGCATAAATAACCACCCAGAGATAAAAGTTGTAACTTTCTTGGCTAAATAATTATTGTAGTGAGTGTGTATAGATGTGGCGAAGCTTTTGCGATTAAGATTTCAGTGGAATTAGAGCATGTGTAAAATTTTGGTGTAAAAAGCAAAAATTTTATGAATTTTAAAAATTTTTGAAAAAAGGCTATTTTGTTAATTTAAAAAAATAAAAGTAAATATTTATTATGGTTTATAATTTTGAATTGTGAATCTGAACATGTTTAAAGCTATTTGTCAGTTAAACTGTGCTTTTTAAGCTGCAAGTTCGTGAAATCTTTCGTAACTCAAACTTTCTGAGGTTTTAACGGATAAATAACTACCCAGCGAGAAAAGTTATTACTTTCTTGGTTAAATAATTATTACAGTGAGTGTGTATACAAGTGGCGAAGGTTTTTTTCAGCAACAATTCATTGAGAAGAGTGGAAATTAAGGAGTTTGTTCGAATAAAGTTGGGGCTAATGAAACTTGAAGAAATATTCAATTTTGTGTACCAATAAGTTTTAAATGCCTGATTTCTGATTGATGTAAATAATTTATATTAGTAAACATTTTATAATTATACATTTTAGCATTCAAATTTCTTTCAAACATTTACACATATATATTTATATATATGCTACCAGGAAATTTTAATTTTAGAAATTTGACGATTTAGTTTATTAGTAATTGCTGAAAAAATTTTAGGAGTTTATGTTATTTCAGATAATTTAAATTTACTTTTAGTAATTAATGTATTTATAATTTTCTATTACTAGCAGACAGTCATAACTGTACGGCGAGCGACCGAAGCGAGCTGGGATCACGTAGTGATCCCAAAAGAATCACAACGTGACTCTTGGGGGTTGTACGGCAAGCGTGTGTGGGTGTTATATATATATAAAGATTTTATAACAACTGTGCTAGGACACCCAGTGTCTTCATGTAGCGAGCGAAGCGAGCAGGGTTTGCGTAGCAAGCCCCGGAGGATTGCAGCGTAATCCTCCTGGGGGTTGGCGAGCTTTAGAGAGCAGGGGGCAGAGCCCCCTAGTAATTAAATAATCACATAGTAACTTAATTGAATTCATGAATGATTCTGCCATGTCATTTATGTATATCATGCTGATGTCGTAATTGCTTCAAAAGATACATTTGTTAAATAGGATTGTACTAGTCTGTTATTCTTCCTCTGAATCTCTCTTCATGTGCTCAAGTTTTTAAAATGATTGCTTCTGTTGCTTACCGTGATCATAGTATTTGAAAAAAATGTTAGCAGTAACATTAAGTTATTTTAATGCAATCTTAATTATACTGTTAAGTTTAGGCAATGACAATTCTAAAGAAATTCTTTATCTGGGCAAATGCTTATAAAGAAAATCCATTTGTATACTAGTATAAGATGTTGCGATAAAATTTCTTGTAATTCCCTCCTCCTCTTTCTGAATTTTTCCTTTGAAAAAGTGTATTTTAGATGTTATTATTTTTTTCAGAAAAGTTCTCCTCAGCAGCAAAATAAACCTGCTGAGTTTTCAGAGTTTGCTGAACGGTTTTCCTCCTTTAGTCTTGATTCCATTGAAGTAAGTGTTCATTCTGTGAAATAGTTAAAACTAGTAGTATCTCTTTTTTTTTCTTCTCATCTTCAGTTTTCATTTTTCCCCCTTAGATATAAATGTGTCTAATATGAATGTGTGATTTATCACTTAAGTATTAGATATATTCCAATCATCTCTTTTGTTGAATATTATAAATCGTACTTTATAAGAATTCTTACTGTATTTTTAATTTTAAAGCAGATTTTCACTTACATCATACTGAAACTAAATTGTTCACATTTTTTACCCAAATCCTTCATCTGGCATGGATATAATTAGTAAAATAATAAACTCACTTTTGTAATGTTTATCCTTTATAAAGTAATGAAATAATGCAAGCCTTTTTTTAATCATTCATTTTTAGATTTCATAGGTTAAAAAGAATAAAAAATGGTAAATAATTTGAAATTGTACTTGTAAATTTCCCCTCAAAGTATCTGTTTCAATATCTCATGTAGCCAAAAGCATATGATCTATAGATATCAGGTAGAAAATGTAATAGCCTAATGTATGTTTGTGAAAATCCTTTTTCCAAAAAATGTACTACCATGCAAGAAGTTTCTGAACATTTTTTTTTTTTTTTTAATGTAATGTACTTGAATGGTGAATCATGTAAGATAAGTTAAATTTTGCATTGTTTCAGAACAATGATGCAGCAGATGTTACTTCTGTTCTCCATTCTCTTCAAGAAATGAATATTGAAATCATGACAAAAATTTGTGATCTAATCCAACATGAAGAAAAGTTGCAGATTCAAAATAAGGATTTGGGCACTCTATTAAATATCAGGTTAGAAAGAAATTTATTGATTTCAATGTGTTGTTTACTTTTTAGCAGCTGTTTATGAGACATTTTTAAAAAAGTATTATTTTAAGGTTTTCTGTTGTAAAGATTCCAGATTTACACATGTGTGTGCAAAAATTAAGCAACATTTTGGAAAATGTGTTAATTTGCAAGTTATTTGAAAACTATGTTCACAATTTGTTGCAGAGAATAGCGAGACATACAATCGAGTATCATACACATTTTACCGTGAAGATTTGGTTGTGAGGGCAGTCAGGGGGCGACCAGCAAGTGATGAAGACTGACTGATATTTTTGAAACTTGAATCTTCAAGTGGTTTTCGTCGAAATGCAATTTAAATATTGTATTTAGTTTATAAGTATACATGGGCATTCAGGATATTAAACTTTCCTAAAATTCAATGTTATTGTTCAGAGATTCAAGTTTCTAAAATATCAATTTGTGCAAGAACCCTCATCACATAGTTTCTCTCAAAGAGAAATTTGAATTCACCTCACTGAAATGCCAACCTCTTTCTGAATTTTAATGGTATTCATCTGGAATTTTTATATAAGTTGTACAATATATCTGACTTTGAAGTGATGAAGTTAAAATTACCCTATATCTCGCACATGCACAGTAAAACATAATGTAGTAAAAATTATTTAAAAAATAAATTTAAATTTAGAGGAAATACTCATATTTCCTCTAATATTCAACATAATTAGTTCAAATTTTAATGCAATACTTCTGTGACATATTGTCAACTGTTCTGTGAGTTTCGTATAATTTGAGTGTAAACTCTGAATGTTATAAGCAAAAAACATGCAGGGAAATTTGGGGTTTTTTTTAAAGAAACCTTTTATATCTTCCCGGATATTTGTGCTATGTTTATGAGAATGCATGTAAATACATCAAACATAACCATTGATGAAAGTTGCATCTCGTTGTCAGCTTTCTGTGAAATGTGATGAGTCAAAATCCTCTTCCATCTTCATCACTTCTTGGTCACCCCCATAATTGCCCTCGTGACTGTAAAATGTGCATGATGCTCGATTGTAAGTTACATGATTCTCCAGAACTGATTTCAAACCATAGTTTTGGAATAAATTGCAAATATCTTGCATTTTCCGAAATGTTGCTTAATTTTTGCATGCCAGTGTACAAATATGCTTTACTGTGGGCTTACAGGGACAATCTATGTATAAGTCTGTAGAACTACAGCACCTCCCGTATTCTTGGTGTGGAAATTTAATTATTAATTTACTTAATTTTCCATGCAGCTTTTCAAATCTATCAACAATAATTTATCAGAATTTACCTTTTTTGCACTTTCAGTCATCCGAAGGTATTCCAGGGAAGATTGTATGCTTTTCTTTGCTTCGTGGAGGTTTTAAAAAAAAAAAAAAAATTGACGCACTACAGTTTTCTTCAATCCTGGTTTCATTCTGCTCTGTACATACAGTAATAATACAAATTTCTTTAAACTAAATGATTTGAAAGGAAGGAAGACCATAAAAAATACAGTTCCAGAGATATTAAAAATGAAGTTTGAAATATTTTTTCACTGCAGGAAAAATGTGTGCATGCTCAAAGCTTGAAAATAAAGAATAAAATGAAGGATAATTAATGATAAATAAACAATTAATTAAAAAAATATTGTACTATAAGATTTTTTGTATAGGTAAACAGGATAATAACTTCCTTACATTTATTTTAATTTTACATTCCATGAATTTTTTTATTGTTCAACCACAGCTGTATAAATCTTTATGAACAGGAGTAAGTAATGCAGGAAAAATAATTGGAAACATTTATTTTGAAGTTAAATTTTTAATTTAGATTTATTTCAAATCAATAATTGCTTATTTAAAATTTCTTTATTAACCCTTTCACTCCTAATGCTGGCTATAGTCGACATGCACGATGTGACTTGCACCAGTAAGCATTCTTTCCAATATTAATTAATCTCTATATTATATAACATATATTTATTATATTTTAATTATAATTATTATTTACGTAGAAATTATGAGTATTGCTTTGAAGAAAAGTTTCTTTTCTTCCAAGAGCATTTCAAAGTGACGTTATTCAGGTAAAAGATGTAAACTGAAGTACCAAAGATTGCCCATGTGCAATGTAAGCACTTTCAATGTGTGGTCCAGTTCAGTGCCAGTGTTACAGCAGAGTGAACGGCTGTCGCAAAGGGTAAAAAAACCTACTGTTGGCAACAATTAAGTATTCTGAATTCCTACATCAGTGTATTTTATGTCACAGCAAGTATATGTAAGCTCTGCTTGGCTTTACTGAATTGTATTATGATGTGTTGCTTACTGTACAATAAAGTCCTGTTGCAGAGAGCTTGTGTAGCTGTGGTAAGATTTTGTTTCTTAGTGGACAAGCCTCCTACGTACCTTCTTTATTTAATTATGACTTTCAATAAAGAAACATGGAAAAGTTTGTAAATTTCTTATTTGAACAGCTTCCAACACCTACCAATATGAAGTAAAAAACATGATTATTAATTTTTTATTAATTATTAAATTATTCAAAGGTAATTAAGAAAAGACAAAATAGGTATGTGAAGGTGCATGATGTAGTATTATTAGTACAGGATCCCCACAATTAGAGTGCGAGAGATGCTACTGCATATATATATTACTAGCTGTTATGCCCAGCGTTGCTCAGGATTAAAATACTTTCAAGTCTAATATTTTTGATGTAAAAAACTATTTTTGTAAAGAAAATTACAATACCAAAATTCTTTTTTATCTCCTGAAACGTTTTATAATTAAAATGAGAATATCAATTGAACCAAACGATTTTTAAAACCGCTGATAGCTAATTGTCTCCATAAGTTATATATATTTGTTACATAGGTACTTGAAATTTTGTTCATAAATCTTGCAATATAAGAAAGATTTTAACAGGTGTTTTGGGACAACTAATTACATAATAAATTTTTAATTAAGAAAAAAGCATTGAAATAAGTATGAATAAAAAAATAATAAAATTAGTTTTCATCCAGAATTCTTCTAATGTGAGATAGCAACAGTTCTTCTTATGTATTCTTGTTCTACACCAATAAAAAAAAAGTGTTACAAATTGTAAATTTTATACACAATTTAATTTTTGAAAAATTTTTAAAATGAGAGCAACAAATTGAATGGAAATGAAACTTGTGTCATGAAAAGCTAATTTTTAAAAACTTTTATTATGTGTAAAAATAGTTTTTGTGTCATAATACATATTTTCGAAAAATATTACGGAAAATGCCATATCTTGCTTAATTTCCAATTAACTGAAATTTTAATAAGCATAGGGCTTTTAAAAGTTGACGATGATCACTCTCTTCTTATATAAAATATATTTATGAAAATAAGTAAAAATTTCAGAAATAAAGTGAAATTAGTTCAAAGTCTAACTGTTGTGTAGCAACGGAGTAGCTATAAATTTGCGTTATTTCAAAATCATGTGCAGGTAATTAACAATTTAATAAATTTTGCAAAATTAATAAAAATTGAAGAAAAAATGTCACATATATAAAAATGGTATCATTATAATGGTTAAATTTTGAACTTTATGGTATGAAAATAATTTTAGAGAGAGAATTTTCTCCGAACTTACAGCGGAAAAACGGTTTCGGTTAATTTCTAATTAACTGACTGTTTAATTAACATTTGCACTTTGAAAAGTTGACAGTAATCTTCCCCTTGTCTTAATTAATAAGTGTGCAAAGTTTGGTTGAAATCAGTGCCGTGGTTTAGGAGGAGATGTGGAACATACATACATACAAACAAACATACATACCCACAATAACTTTTATTTATATTAAGATTTACAAATTTCCTTTATACAAATTCTTTTTCTTCTTGGTTACAATTGGTAAATGACCAGTCAATCAGAAAAGAAAATCACTATTCTATTCTCCTCCACAAGATTAGAACAGGGTGGCCACTCGACCGGGAATAGTCAGGGAATTTCAGGAGACCGGGAAAATTCAGGGAAATTTATTCTAAACCTGGAATTTTTTTATTTTGATAATTCTTATTTCAAGCAATAATTCGCTGATCTCTTTTTATTAATAGAATGAAACACCATTGGCAGCCAATGAAAACCAGTCATTTACTGACAGTCAAAAACGAATGCCATTCGTGTTCATGTAAACACCTCGCCCCCTGGCGAGAGGTATTTAAATTTCCGAGGGACCGAAATTTCAGCTATTAGTCCAGTCAACGAAGGGTTTGAAAAAAACATTAAATCATATAGTTTTGAAAATTGGTACACATGTTCGTTAGAGGCTTCTGATAAACATACTAAAAGTCCCCGGTCCTGGGGGAGGGTAAGTTCACGGCGCCATCTTGGATTTCATCCCCTTTTTTAGTTTTTCCAGAATATCTTGAAAACTCGAGTTTTGAAATTGCAATTGATTTAACAAATTAAAGAGCGTAAAATTCCCTACAATTACATGCTTATATTTTTCTTCCAGCTTTAATTGTTTTCCAGATAATGGGTCGCAAAGGTTGTGGCCATCTTGGATTTCATTCCCCCTTTTTAGTTTTTCTTAAATATCTAAAACTATTAAAGCTGGAAAATAAATAAAGGCATGCATAGGTTGGGAATTTTACGATCATTAATTTCTTGTATTTAATGTAATTTGAAAATCAAATAGTTTTTGAGATATTAAAAAGAAACTAAAAAAGGGGGATAAAATCCAAGATGACAGCAAATTTTTAAATCCATTATCTCAGAAACTGTTAAAGCTAAAAAGAAAATAAAAGCATGTATTTGTAGTGAATTTTACGCTCTTTAATTTGCTGATTACTTGTAATTTGAAAATTGAATAGATTTCGAGATATTCAAGAGAAACTAAAATAGGGAGATGAAATCAAAGATAGCCGCAACTTTTGGGACCCATTATCTGGGAAACTATTAAAGCTTGAAGAAAAATAAAAGTATATGTTAGTAGGGAATTTTAAGCTCTTTAATTTGTTTAATCAATTGTAATTTGAAAACTGAATATTTTTCAAGATATTAGGAAAAACTAAAAAAGGACGGATGAAATCTGAGATGGCACCGCGAACTCACCCTCCAGGAGCGGGGACTTAGTATGTTCATAATAAGTCCATGTACCAATGTGTACCAATTTTCAAAACTATATGAGTTAATGTTTTTTTCAGCCCCATTTTGAACCTTCGTTGACTGGACTATATGAGCAGAATCGCGTTCCTTTTGATAGTTAAATTAGATGATACTTCTTGAGATGAAAATCTATAGTATAATCACACTCAGATGTGGAAAAAGAACCGGGATGTGGCTATATGTCCAAGGGATTCAGATAGCTTACGAGATCGTAAATTTCTCTTTATCTGTCTACAAGTTAGCATCCACACTACTGCCTGCTTTTATGATGATTTAATATCAAATAGGAATTATACCAGAATTAGTTTATTTTTCCATTTCTGGAGATCTTTTCATTGAATTATGAAGTATTGGAAAGTGCTATTAGTGCTATTTTCTTTCAGCATTTTTTTTTCTCTGAGTGTTGGGAAACATTATGATTACTGATCATTTTGATAAAGTATGGGATAGCTGTTACCCATACATATAAAAAAAACAATTTTTTTTAGTATTGTGTATGCATGTTCGGATTTTTTTTTTTTTTTTTTTTATGGTTCTTTATGCATTCTCAGATCTTTGACTTATGAGATCAAATTTAACAAAGTGATGGATTAGCACAAGACGGGAGCTAACGCCACAGTAATTTTTTTAAAAAAAATTCAAATTAGATTTTTATTTATTTAATTTTAAATGGTAAATTCGGGTTTTTTCCCCTTTTCCCGAATTTTCTTTTTTCTCTCTTTTTTGTGTTTGATGTTTTATTTTATTTATTTCTTTGTATATATTTTCCATTTTGAGCCGTATTGAAGGAAGTTGGTTGGAATAAAAGGTTGCTTTTTTTCTTTTGCAAACCATTCGATTCCATTCGTGTGACAGAATATTATGCTTCTGTGTTTTAATTTATAAACATCAGTAAAAAATCGTTTTCTTACATTTTTTTCTCTGCCTTTTTATGTTTTATTTTGCACCATATATTTTTATTGAGATTTTGATCGTCCTAAAGATTTGTTAAGTTTATGTTTTTAATAAGAAAAACCTGGAAAATTCGGTACAGTAGAATAGTTCATTGTAAAGATGTATTAGTTATTTCATGGTTTATTGTTTAAAAATTTTAAATAAATGTTCTTTTATTCAAACATTTTGCTTTTTTATTCAAATCATACTGACTTGAATGAACACTTAGTATGGCCAATGTGCAGGTGATTTTTATTTATTTATTTTTCTATTATTATGATTGATGGGCTACCTCCGAAAAAAGCCAGGGAATTTTTTTATAAAACCTGGAAAAGTCAGGGAAACTGAAACAGCAAAAATGGTGGCCACCCTGTAGAATCAAACAATGTCATTGGATGGAACATATCCACTTCTAAATTCAGACCAAGGATCTCAGCTGTTTTGCTTTTGTTGGGAAATAATTTTTGCATTCATGCAAATTGTTTCCCTTCTTTTGTGCATTCCTGTTCCAAAGTCATAATATATACAGAAAGCTTCCCATTGATTGTGGCATTGGTACTAATGTGCTTAAGCCACATGTTTTTTCTCTCCTGGCAGTGAGCTGGCATGTTATCTTATTAGTACATGCCACTTGCCCCTCTTTAAATTGAAGTTGAAGTTATGACTCACAATTTTCTTTTTGTTTGTTTAAATGGAAGTAATAATGGTATTTGCTTGAACCTTGACTCAGTTTTTGTTGAGTACCAACATCTTTCAACCATGCAGTGCTACTTTCAATCAGTTTTGATGAAAAAGCAGTGTACCATATTTCCAAAATCATCTGCATTCCCAAGTTCCATGATGTATTTAGCACTCTGACAGTGCCCTTTTGACACAAATCTAAACTGAATTCACTTTCCCATTTCAACTACATTTGCAGGGCTCGGCACACCCTCTACCACGCCAAATGAGGTTATCACTTGTTTCTGTACCATAACCTCCAAATATTTTGCTTACTTTCATTAGTTAAGTTTTCAATCAGAATTTATCAATTTCTTCTTTTTAACCTTTTATTTTCTATTTGTTTTATACTGATTTCCACTCTACTTGATAAATTAAATCCAAATAATTTTTAAAAAGAATGGCAATTAGTAAATTTCCAGATTCTTATGTTTCAGGAAGAAAGTATTGCTTCAGCTGGAAACTGTAAAGAAAAATTCCTCTTCAAAGTTGAATGATGATCCTTTTCCAAAACCATTACCACTTCAAAAACTGAAGCCTGGTTTCTTATTTCAGCCCAAAAATGCATCTTCAAAGCATTCTACTCCAAAATCATCCAACATTTTTTTAAATAGAACTAAAGAATATTCTCCCACTCCAGCAAACTGTATTTCTCCTGAATATCAGTCTCTGATTAATGAAAGATCATCTTCCAGTTCAGGGTCAACTGAACTCTCTTCTAAAATTCTTTCTCATCAGAAAGAATGTTCACCCAAAGAGAAACTGGAGAGGGCAAAGCCTGAAGCTCAATCTCATAATTTAAACTATAATACTTCTGTGATTAATATAGAAGATATAGAAACTCAAAATCTGATGGAGCAAAGTATATATGATATAAGTGATGATGAACTATCTCCAGGTAAGAAAAATTCTGGTATTATTCTTAAAGTGTTTTCTTTATATTTTCCTCTATAATTTTCAGTAAAGAGAATTTTTTGTTCAAATCTGAAAGCCATTAAAATTTTAAAAGAAGTATTCCTAATATTAAAGCAGTTTTTACAGAGAAAGTTATTAAGACAAAAGAGTTAATTTTGTTATAAATATGTTTGCATTAACTTCATACAAGATAGATATTTTATTTCTATGTATTAATATGTTTTCTATTGTTTTATTTTCATTCTAATGTATCAATTAAGATAAGCATTTAGTATATTTTCAGAGAAATAAATTGAATTACAAAATATAGGGAATACATCTTGAATTCGAATTGCATATACTAGCTATAATTAAGTACGATTTAAAATTATATGATTGTTACATTCACGATCTTCATATTTATATTTTTCATGCAGTTGTTGGTAATTGCAATAGTTAGTGAATTCTTAAAAATATTTGCATTTTTAAAGTAGATCTTTCTCATTTTTAAAAACTTAATCCTTTTGACTATATAATCAAACAGAAGTGATGGTCAAATCATGATATATTAGCATTACACATATTTATCTGCTTTGAAAAGCTATAATTATTTAATTTTTGTTTTATGACCTAAATTCTTTTTTCCCCTCGCTTTTCTTTTACCTGAATTTCAATGTTTAAATTAATTGGTGTAAGGGAGGTGTATACATCATCATGCTGTAAATTCTGTTTGCATTGGCAGATTCTGAAAAGTACATGATGCGGACATTAACTTGCCACTGATTTGTAACTTGAGTGTTTTTATATTATTTACAAACTTTATTTTATTATATAAATAGGTAATAAATCATTATATGCTATATGTAAAATTCATTATAAGTTACATTACAAAAACAGTGTATAAAGGTTTTTTTTTTATTATTATTATTAAAGCTGATTTATATGCTGTGTCCTCATAATATTGCCAGTCACCATATTTTATTTTTAATGCATGTGATGTTTTTAATTTTATACATGGCTTTTAGAAGACAAATTTTAAATGTGAGAAAGCAAAATCTGTTAGTATCTGGTAAAGAGTTAATATATCTCCTTTCACCATCCCCATGTGATTTTTTTTTTTTTTCATCAGAAAAAAAGAGGGAATGGATGAAAGGAACCACATTTTTGCTTAATTTTAGCAGCATAACCTGCACTGTTCTACTGTGACTATTTTTGTGATATTTACTATAACTATTCTGAAGCAATAATAAATGTACAGGGGGAGGGGAAATAAATAAAATTTTAGTGGCCAAAAGTTTAACTTTAAAATTTTGTTGAAATAAATTAATCAATTATCATATTTGTTTTGGGGTACTAACTTGCAAGTTTTGCCAAACTGTAACTAGCCAGTGCTGCACTATTTTTATGATATTTGCTATGACTTTGTTCAAATAATGATAAATGTTTGGAGGAATGGGAGTAAAGAAATAAAGTTTAGCAAGCTAAAGTTTTGCCCTGAGATTTTTTGGAAGTAGTTTGTCAGATTTTATAGATCTAGTCATATCATGTTTTCATAATTTAATCAACTGATTATGTAGAAGAATGTGTCCATACATATAATATTTTTGTTGAAGCCAAACAAATTTAATTTTTGTAGCTTAAGAGATAAATTTTTCACTGAAACTGGTATTTCATTTATTTCACAGCTCCCGTTAAAGAAAGTGTACAGAATGTTGATGAAGAAAGTAAGTTTTCAAAAGTATAGTATTTAATAAAAAATATACAATATTGCTTTACCAATTATTTATTCATTTATGTTAAAGGTATCTTTATGCAGGGTGTTCAGCTATTCTGATTAAGAACTCAGAAAGTTGCTGCTAGATATGAAAGGTTATAAACTGCAATGAAACACAACATAATGATGTTAAATAGCGGAAATGAGCAAAATATGTATGCAACTTCTGATACAATTAGGGGATAACGAAAGGTACAATAATATAAAGAAAGTTTACTTTTGCCATTTTGTGTTGCAACATCTTTCAAAATATTATTAAAGGTAATGTTTGAAATGGCAGCCTTTATGTTTCATTGCACAGCTTACAATGCCATAAAAAGATTTATCTGATACAAGTGTACTGCTGATGTCTGCTGCAACAGTGACAGTCAGTGCAATTAGTTCCTCAGACATTTCCACAGGCATCTCATAATTTTAGAAATTTAAAGTTAATGTAAAGGAAGAAGTCCATTGGATTGAGGTTCATAAAATGTGGAGGCCAAGCAGTGGGTATGGCACATCAGGGTTCTTACACATGTTGCTGGGCCACCAGAATATTTCCAAGAACCATGTGCCCTTCTGAACTCCAGCCAGCATATGTTGTAGCAATTCTAGAAGGATGTGTTGTAGAAAAACAAGGTGTGTTAAGCCACTTAGGTAGTAGGTATGACTCCTACACACAGTCTCCACTTTCTTTCCCTTTCCTCCAAACTTAAAACGAGTATACATATTATCATAATGTTCACTGATTAAATGTTATTTGCAATGCTATGTTCTTTCTATCAAAATTTACATTCCTTTATTCATCTATAATTCTTATATTAAATCTACATATTTACTATCAAATGTTTACAGCCACAGTATCTGAACACCCTATTTATAAATGTACTTTCAGAAGATTGATCCTTTTCTGGTACAGTTCTTTACTTGGATCTAAGCTGTTGAAATTTGATGATAATAATGAAAAATTATTGATATTGCTTGTTGAATTTTTTTACATTTTGAATGAATTCTATATTGTAAGAGTATTCTCATTCTCATGATTTTTCAATTCACTTTTGTACAAGTGATAAAATTTATTCTTCAAATCCACTTATATTAGTATAAATACAATCTTATAAAATCATTGTCATTTTAATATTTTAAAAGAGTTTATGAATATTTTTTAGATAACATTTTCTATTCAAGATTTGATTTCATACTATTATGGCATAAATAGGTTTTTTTAGATTTTCTGTTAATTCTTTAGCTTTTTCAAATAAGGTTGCCCCCCCCCCCTCCTTTAATGCCAACTTTTTGTACGAAATTGCTCATAGCCAAATTTCCTTGCTAGAGATTATGCCAATGCAAGTAATTGTTACCAGAAAATATATTCTAATAATTTTGATTTTATGAGGAATTGTGATTACAATAGGTTATATCAGAAAAACACTTTGAGACTGGATGGGAAATTATGGCAGTGATTTTTGAAAACAAATGTACCAAACATTCTGAGATAGAAAATTCATTTTTAAAAAAACATTTATCATTTTTTCATCATTTTTGTTTGCCAGATTATTATCCAGAATGATTGTCGTCTAACTTATATGGTAATATTAAAAAGCCAAAATGGTGGTCCATTTTTTGTTACTATCTAACTTGAATCTTAAAGATAAGTAGAGTATATGATAATTAGCGAAAAGACTGGACACTTCCAGATTTCAGCTGAAAAAATAACAAGAGCTGAATTTTTAATAGCTTTTTATTTCTATTTCTAGTACTGAGAATTTTATCTAAATTTTCTTTCAGATATATTATTTAATTTATTAAAATCATTTTCGATTAATTAGTTTCAAACTTCCTAATTTTAAAATTCATTTCATCATTCATCCATCATGTTTTTAGATTTTATACTTCATCAGGACCATACTATGTAATATCGGAATTCTTCGATAATTGTGAATCGGCAGTTGTTTTTAATAACTTTAATTTAATGGTTAACTTTTAAATGGTTGTTGAAATGCAAGCAGACAAATAAATTTAAGTTTCTTTTCTAATATGGCCTTTAAATAAATTAATACTTTATAATTTTAACTCTATTTTAATAACCAATCACAATAATATTTCGGAAGAAAAATGGTGATGAAAGTGGGTTTTTTTTAAATTTTTTATTTTTTGCTCTATACATTGATACATATAATATTCTTTTATAATTTCCTTTTAGTTATTGCTGGAAAATTTCATGGAAATCAACAAGATGATGGGGCATCTCAGGAATTTAAAGGATTCAATTTTCCATTTTCTAAAGATCTATCAAATGTTTTTCATAATATATTTGGTTTAAAAATGTTTCGGCACAACCAACTGGAAGCTATTAATGCTGCTCTATTAGGGAATGATTGTTTTGTCCTTATGCCAACAGGTAAATAAATCAAGCATATATATTAGAAATTATGCAATAGTTTAGTTTAATCGCAGGTGTTTCTTCTATTTAACTGCTTTATGTTTGTTTAAAATATATATATATATATATTTCTTTTACAATAACTTCTTTTAGCTGAAAATTATATATTTTAATATGCAACTAGTATCTCAACATGCTGTGATTGCAATGATATTTTGTTACTATTATTTTAATTGGTTTACTTTTAATTTCATATTTTATTCTCTTAATAATCTTTGACTGAAGAAACCGGAATTTTGATATAATCTTAATGAAATTTCTAGAAGTAAAGAAATAACCCGAAACTTTAAAACCAAAAAATATTTATATAAACTTTGTGGTATTATTTAAAAGTTTTCATGTATTATAGCAGGAGAAATATGTATACTTTAAGAATAGATTTATTACAACGGCCACAAGAAATTATTGCCATTATCTATTTTAAATTTTATCTTTAAATAATATAATTTCATAAAGTGTAATATTTATAAGCCAATAAAATCAGTTTGTTTTAAAGTGTTGTATTATATATAATGCTTCTATTTAAATTTTGATTCTTTAAAAACCAAAGTTAAACAACGCAATATTATTTTAAATTTATACAATGTATACTATATTTCTTTAAAACTGCACTCCTTTTTTTTAGTTTTTTTTCTTTATTTCAATAACATTTATAGAATATGTCAGAAATAACATTTTTAGAATATGTCAAAATCATAATAAACTTATCTGATTCCAGGTGGAGGAAAAAGTCTGTGCTACCAACTTCCGTCTTTGGTGAATAGTGGTGTTACAATAGTTGTATCACCACTGCGGTCTCTGATTATGGATCAAGTGCAAAAACTTAATTCATTAGATGTAAATATTTTATTTTACAGTACAGTTTACACTTATTTATACCTGAATTTTTTATTTTTAAGCTTATTTTTAAAAAATAAATTATGTTTTGTATCTTTTTTTTTTTTTTTTTTTTTTTTTTTTTTTTTTAAATATTGTAATTGAGAGACTTGGCTCCTCCTCAGGCATCTTCTTCCGAAAGAGTCTTGTCCTTTTGCTGGTGTGGTGCGGAATTTTGGAGAGGGTGTGCCAGCTCAGGTGTCATTCTCTTCATCTGACCATGGTTCAAAATTATGAGTTTCATCCCAGAATAGCCCTCGTATTGCTTCAAAATGGGGCATTAATAAAACTAAACTAAACCCAGATGGTCTTTCTTTATATAACATACTTGTAAAAGCTAAGTAATAAACAAGAAAGAAATGAAATTGGTTACTGTGACTTTGGTACTTTTAGTTTATAATTTTAACCCTTCATATCCTGATGGTACTTGAAGCTTCTATTTTAATCAAATGTTTATATTTTCACAGTGGCGAATACAGGATTTGGTTCTGGGGGGGGGGGGGCGGAGGTAAAAAATTTTGTATCGTAGTGACGAATGTCAAACCTCATGGCTTATATAGACCAAAACACTTTAACTTTACAGACTTTCCTCTCCTGACAATAAGATTAATAAAGAACACTACAATACTTTCGATAATTTAATAAAAAATACAATTAAATAACTAGACAAAAAATGTGTTCAACCGCACCAACGCTATAAGTACAAGTGGAATGACTAGAAAAGTAGGAAAATTTTCGAGTCTGTTAAGCTAGAAAGCAATGCTGTCACGATTTCATTACTATTTTTTTAAATGAAAATTAAGAACAAACAGTTGTAGTGATTTTAAATTGAATCAAGAATTCTAGTTTAGTTCTGGGGGGGGGGCTGCAGCCCAATAGCCCCTCCCCTGGATTCGCCACTGTATCTTCATGCTATGACCATTTTTCCTGATAATACTCACAAGGAAACAAAGATCGTAATTTTGAAAACAGCTAGTAAATGACAGCACAAGGCAGAAATTTAATTATTTTAATAATAATTAGAATAATTCAAAAGTGTTACCCTCTTTCCTGGGGTTATTCTGTGCCAAAACTTCTTTTATGATGTAAAAAATGCAATTAAGAAGTTGCTGGTAGCTTAATTTATGATATAAAGGGTTTAAACACTAAAATTTTGAAATTTCAACAACATATAATTAATTCTGAAAGAAATGGTACCAGATACTGATATATAGAATTTGAAGTAAGTCCTGTATAGGGAATAGATTGAAATCTAGAAGTGATTATTTCTGAAATATTTTCTGCTCAGGCATTGTAAATGAAACAGATTTTTATATTTCGCTGATGTTAGATAGTATGTGAAACCATATATTCCACCATTCTGTACATAGCCAAAGAAAGAAAAAAAAACTTATACAGTGTTTATCTGTCAAGACTTTTGAATCTATGCTTTTCAGACATTTAATTTATCCATTTTTTTTTTTCTTGCAATTTAAATTTTTTTCCAGGCTCTTCATTTATGTGTGTTGTTCAATTAGTGCAAAAAAATATTTAGCATGATTGTCTCCAAATTTTTCAGATACCTGCATGCTGCTTAACTGGAGATACTGATGCATCTACTTCTAATTACATATATCAACAGCTTGCATCAAGAGAGCCTAGCATTAAGTTGCTTTATCTGACGCCTGAAAAGGTAAGATGTTTATTTCCTGTGTAATCTACATCTCTACTAATAATAAAGGAGAATGTGTGTCTGTGTGTGTTGGTTCTCTACTGGGCAAACCTCTGGACCTAGAATTATGAAATTTGGCAAAAACATACTTTGGAGGGTTGTAATGTGCACCTTGGAGCCCTTTTTTGAAATTTTAATTCATTAAAAATTAACTGAAATTTTAACGTTTTTCCCCTAATAACGTCCAAAAATATTTCAGCACAAAAATTATTTTTACATCATCTGAAAGTGCAAAAAAAAATTACCTTTTCAGTGATATCAATTACGTTGCTGTACATTTTTTTCTTTAATTTTAATAAATTAAAAAAATATTTTTTTGCATAATTTACAACAATACTTTTTATTGTTTAAGCAAATATTTAATTGAATGTGCGTGTGGTTGGCACTCTACTGTTAGACTGCTGCTAGAGCTATGAAATTTGTCACAAACATTATTTGGAGAGTCAGAATGTGCACATCTGAGCCATTTTTTTGAAATTTTAATTAGAAATTTTATTAATTAAAAATTAAGCAAAATTTTGGCGTTTTTCCTCAATAACTTCCGAAAATATTACAGCACAAAAATAATTTTTATCCTATCTGAAATTGCAATAAGTTACCTTTCCAATGATATCAATTAAGTTGCCGTTCAGTGTTTTATCGAATTTTAATAAATTTTGAAAAATATTTTTTAGCATAATTTACAACAATACTATTCACTGTTGCAATGCAACTCAAACCATTTTCATTGTTTAAACAAATATTTATTTGCATATTTCTCTTCCACTGGTGTAATCTGATATAATATCCTAATACATTTTTCTTCCATATTTTCTTTCATTATTTATTCATTTTATTTATTAATTGTGAAATCTGTAAACAAAGCTCTCTGAGATATTGCTTTTCTTACATTAAGAAATATATCCAGTAAGCCGAATGGTTATGGTTGGTATGTTTTCATTCTTTTCTCAGCATGTTTTCATCCAGCTAAAATGCTGCTGGCCATGAAATGTGCTGTGCCATTTAATATTGAAATCAAATGCGTATTTTACAAGAGGAATAAGAAAGTGAAGATAGTGCCGACAACAAGGAATTAGAGGTTACATGACATGATCAGTTATTTGACTCCATTAGGCACATTTACATGAATAATGAACAGTAGAGTTCCAAGGTCACTAATAGAACATGGGTTGAATATCTACCACAATCTGAAGTTTAAAATTACGTTGAGAACCATGAATATAAAATGATGCAAGATACAATTGAAATCATATTCCTGGCTAACAAGCTGGTCGCCAAAGGCGGCTAGTTATTAATAAAAATTAATAATATCAATTTATTCTTGGTGTTCTTCAAAGAGACCGTTTGACCTATATCTACCAATTTTTTGAAAAGTTTTACTTTTCTTTTAGTTTTACTTTTCTTTTAATTTTTTTGGAAATGGTGCATAAATTAGATGTTTACGTAGTTTTTGTCAATAACTTCTGAAAGAATTATCAAGCCAAAAGGATATTTACATCATCTTCAAATTCAGAGAATTATTTTTCTAATGATATTAATTAAATACTGTATGATGTTTAGTTCAATTTTTTTAAAAAAATATTTAAAATTAACAGGACTTTTTGCAGAATGATGAAGTTCATAAACTTCCTGGGCTGGTTTCAATTAGTGATTGCTCATGCCATTCCATTTTTTAGCCCATCCTCTTATTACACTGAAGGTCACGGCATGCTTGCTTCACTCAGACCTCCTTGATGAATGCCTCCTTAGAGTTAGTGGTGCACAAACTATTTTCATTTCTGACCCCCTCACTTGTGTAAAATCTTTTTGCGACCCTTTTGGGGGTCATGACCATGTCTTTTGAAGAAAAACCTTATTTTTTTTTTGTTGTCAAATAAATTTTTCTGAATTTAGCGACTCATAAAAATTTTCTCTCGACCTCCTGCTGTTTGCGCAACACTGCTCTAGAGTGCACAACAAGCCTCCACCCTCCGCATTCCCATATTCATGGACCGTCCATTCCAAATTGTGTGGAGAGTAATGTTAATTAGGAGAGGTTGGATATTTGACTATCTGCACCCATGCCTCTCCAAATCTGACTTGTTTCCGATGTGAAACGTTTCCTCGACTCGTTTTGATGTGGAGTGGTCATGAAATGACTGGCCTTACTCTCCTCAAAGTGAGGGTAGATTGAAAGGAGCAGGAAAAAGTGTAGCAGCATTTAGGATGATAGTGTGGGGGGGGGGATACACATCTAAGGTTAACATTAGCTATCTCCTACCACACTGTGTCTGAAATTTTTTCAAAATTTTAATTTGTAATTAATTATCTTGATCAAAATCTTGAGATTTTTTCAGTTTTTGTAAATAATTTCAAAAGCAATTATCTCACTTTTCGCATATTTTGAAATAGAGCAAGTAATTTCTTCATTTCAAATGTAATCTTCATTCGAGTGCCATGAAACTTTTAATCCTGTCTGAAATTTTTAATCCTGTCTGAAGTAAATTGTCGAAACAATCTTTTAGCTGAATCAACTAGGACACTCCAAAACAGAATGGAGAGGATATTAAAAAATTAAATTTTTTTAGACAATGTGATTGTTTTCTTTTGTAAATCTATAAAGTTTAAAGTGTTTTTACAAAAAGATGTTTTTAATTTGTCTTCCTAACATTAGACTCAAGATACTTAAATCATGGCTTTTTTTAAACATAAATAATATTTTTTAGACTTTCTTATGCTAATTTTACTTACAATTTTTAAAAAATTGTTTTTGTGATGTGGCAAGAAGTTTAAAGATAACTGCATTTGGTTTTTCTGTGATATTAGATTTAATTTAACAGTGAAATCAGAAGTTTGAATTGATATACCAAAGTTTAAAATTTCATTTATATTTCTTCAATTGATTTTGGATAAATTCACTGTTGATTTTGGTGCTAATTTAATTTGACATTCTCTTTCAAAGTATAATGATACCATTCAAATCATTTAAAAATTCGCCTTATTTTTAACATTTCACTTGATTTATTGTAGTTATTTATTTGAATCTCCAGTTAATTTTTTATTCTCAAAAAAATAATGGTAATATTGGCTCAAAAATGAGGATTCGGTAATTTGAAATTTATTTCATTGAATCATTTTATTTCAAAATAACTAATTTAAAATCTAAAACTATTTTAAACAACATGCAAATTTGAAATTTTCTCAATTTAATTTATTATGAATATTAATGAGATATGCTGAAAACAGTTAGTGAATATATTTATTTTACTTCACTTTTTGTTAAGATTGCCTTTTTTTTTCCCTCGTTGAACTTCTTTTCTGTTAATTCCTTAAAAAGGGTGATAATATAAACTGGGCATGTCAGTGTAATGAAACATTGTGTTAAATGGATTAAATCTGTTTTTCAATGTCTGATGATGGTTTAATTGGAAGCTGTGTTTGAACATCTTTTTCATGAACAAAATATTATCTATTTTTATAGAAATCCATTACTTCATGAAAAAGCAAATTTATCTTAAGTAATGAAAATTCTTTTAAAAACTGTTACTGACAAATTTTGCTGTAGATTTTCCTGGAACCATCATTTACTTTTCACGTCTGGATTTAAAGATGAAAATCTTTTCTTCCTTACTTCAAAACATAAAGAAATTATCTATAATTAAATTGTTTAAGGAAATTGTGCTTTTTATTATTTGTAGTTTCATAAATTCTAATTGTTCTATATTTATCTTTTTTTTTTATGCAGATCAGTGCCAGTGCTAAACTTATGTCATGTTTTGAAAATCTTTATGCCAGAAGTATGATTCAGAGATTTGTTATTGATGAAGCTCATTGTGTCAGCCAGGTTTGAAAATATTCCTAATTTTAAAAATTTATTTTTAATTAAGATTGAATGAATTTTTAATTAAAAGTTCCTAAAATTGATATTTTTAATGTTAGACGAATTGAAAAGGTAAAGTTTTTATCCATTTTATTGCTTTTTTCTTGTTGAGTTCAATTTTTTCTTTGCTTAGATAGTTATAAGATATCCTAATTGCTGTAATATTTAAAGTATGATCTTTATTTTTATTGTTTGTTAAAATATTTATACATTATAAATAAGATTCATTATTATTCTATTAATTGTCATATTTTTTAAGTCTTCTTTACTGACTTAAAAATTGCTTACGTTTCCCCTTGTAATTCTTTACTTCTACATCTCAATTTTTTCGCTATTCTTATTTTTCAGCTTTTTATTAGAAGGTGATACTGCTCGCTTTACCATTAATATATTCTCGGAGCATGAGAAAAAGTTAAATTTGCTAGCGAATTAGGCTTCTAGTAAAGATACATTTTTATGCCTCAATAAATGCAGTTTTGAAATAGCTGACTTCTTGTTATAAACATCTCACTGTAAAAAGCATAAAGTAGTATCAGAAATGTAATTATTAAAATAATATTAATAACTTTTTTTTTTTAAACAGAAATTGCTGAACTGTGTTCATTGTATCCAAAAGTGTGAAGAAAAAAAAGGGGGAGCAATTCCATGAAGGAAATACGTTTCTAGATAGATTTACTCGTTTTGCACTTATCAGAGCCATTTCATTATTGTTTGTTGGGAAACAGTTTTCATATTTATCTCTTCTCATTACAAATGCATCAAAATTGAGACTCAAAATGTTTGATTTATGGGGAGGCATGCAAGGAATTTACTTTTCTGATTGAGGGAGATCTACCAATTGAATTTAGAATTTATCATTTTTAATTTGAAGGGGCATTTTATGATAGCAAGTTTCAAAGATGCAATTTTGGTTAACTTCTTTTTGAGCAATATTGAGCTGTATAATCTCTGAGACATTGAAGTGTCAAAATTTCAGAGTATGTAAACTATCATTTAAATGCTTTTCAGTGGGGACATGATTTCAGACCTGATTATAAGAAACTGAAGATCCTTCGAGAAAAGTTCACTAATGTACCAATGATGGCATTAACAGCAACTGCCACTCAAAGAGTCCGTATGGATATCTTGCATCAGTTAGGTATGCCATATCCTAAATGGTAAGTCTTGTAGCCATTAATCAATTTTTACAGTAAATAGTTTATTGGATTTAAATAATTTTTCCTACTTCATTTATTTATTACTGCAGGTTTCTGCAAAGTTTTAATCGTCCAAATCTCAAATATGAAGTACGACTCAAAACCAAAACTGTTGTGCAAGATATTATAAAACTTATCCATACGAAATTTAAAAATTTGTGTGGAATAGTGTATTGTCTTTCTAGGTAAGTAATGTATCAAACAAAAAAATTAAAATTAAAAGTCTCCTTTCTTACAATGTGGAGTATTTTAAATACTTTTTCAAATATTTTTAGAAATGATTGTGATGCTCTGGCTGTAGAGCTGGTTAAAAATGGAATTAGTGCATCGGCATATCATGCTGGAATGAATAACCGGGATGAAGTTCAAGAAAGTTGGATAAATGACAAATTCAAAGTAAACAATTTTATTATCATAGCAGAATATCATACTCCTTTTTCAATATTTTTTATATTGTTTTCATCTTGTTTCACTTGCCTTAAAATTTAGTTGACAAATTAGACATTTTTGAATGCCCCCTAGAGGTATTTTTATTATTTAATCATTGTTAATAGGAGGGTCATTCCATGTCAAGTGATCCAGAGCTGGTTGCTTGACCATTTTATAATCAAATGATTTTTTGTATCTTGATTCCTACATAATTAGAGAGTCCAAAAAGACTAATTTTAATTTTTTATCTTTTTCTGAATTCCGATGGCAGCCATTTTTGTTTTACAAAACGTGCTGATTTTTGCGTTTGTAGAGGTTTGCGTTAATTTATATTACTCGGAAATGGTGAACCCGAAGTTGATGAAACAAAAACCAGTTTATTCAGGAAGATACACCCTTTATTATCTCTAGTACACATTTAAGGAAAATTGTATCCCATGTAGCAAAAATCAGCTTAAAAGTTTGATTTTAAAAATGACAAATTTTCAATTTTTGAAGGCATATAATTTCCAAAAGGAATCTATTCTCCATATTACTTTTGTGGGGATGTGTAGCTACCTTAATGTACTGTATTTCCAAAAAATTTCAAACCTGAGATTTGATTCTTTTAAGAGTTACGGGCTTTTAAAATCCAAAAATTTCAAAAAAATCAAAATTTTGACACCTTATATCTTTGTTGGGGCAAAGTTTAAAAATCTGAAATTTTTACAAATAAACCCTCTATAGTGTATTATACTGCTGTAAAAATTTCATGTTTCATATTTATCTACAAGTCAAGTTAGAGGACTTTAAAAATCCCATAAAAACATACTTTTTGCCAAAAATGACAGAGCATTAATTTGACTCAGTACTATTTTTATCATTAAAAGATTATAATAAAATATCAACTAATATTATCTATTATATATAAACCTATATTTTTTTTTACATGAAGTAGCTTGTGCACACTTTAAATGTATAATGAAGTTGAAAAATTTGAATATGTTTCACGGTCACTTTAGGTTCCACGGTATAATTGAGGCTTCTCTGTTCACTATTTTATAACACAGTTTCACTATGGTTACCATTCTTAAAACACTTTAAAACTTCAAATAAAAGTATTGGTATATTATTTACAACTAACACATCACAAAAGTATTAATATACACTTGAGTCAGGTTTATCGTTCTACCTTGATTTGTATTCATTAAGAAGTTTTGATATTTCTTCACTTAGTTGTGGGGAAATGTTATGTGTCCTTCCAGTAATTGTTGTACTTCTAAGGCACTTAGTTTCCTTAAAACGTTGTTCATGGGCACCCAAGTCTGGTCTTTCTCCTTTTTCTTAAAAGCTGTCTTTGTTCCGGCAGGGATGATAAAATGTTACATGCACATCTTTATTTATATCACTAAGGTATCACTTCTGCCAGCCACCATTGACCATCATATACGCATGCAATAGAATCTCTTGTGTGAAATGTTATTTGAAGGCTTTTGTAGTGGAATGAATTTCATATTCCATAGTTTCTGAAGTAATGAAGCACTTCAGGTTAATCTCTGACACAGGAACACAAAGAAAAAGAAAAACTCCTTGTACCAGTAATTGCCACAGGGTTTTCAAATCGGTCAAGTAGTTTATTGCTATGATGTTGAATGATTTTTTCATCTTTTATGTAAGTGAAGGAGATTCCTTTTAAATGTTCTTGACAAAATTCAAACATTTCTGCTGGTGTCAATATTTGGTTAGTGTACGGTCGCTGGAGATTTGCTTTGATTTCTTGAAGTCTACCTATCACATAAATTTGATCACAAAGATCTGAACATCCACACATTTTGTTGAATAACTATATTAGGCGTACTGCATTTTAAGAGATTATCTTATAAATAGAAACATGACATAATATAATGTGATAACTTGCAAGAATAAATACGAAGTAAAATTAATGCACCAGATGGTGCATTAATTGAAAATATAAATGCCATAGGAATTAATTTGATAGTTTCCATTAATTTAAATTGTAATTTTAATTACAAATATTACTTGGTCATATTATCATTTATTGATGATAAAAATAATATTTAGTCAAATTAAATGTTCCGTCATTTTTGGCAAAAAATACGTTTTTTTTGGGATTTTTAAAGTCCTCTAACTTGACTTGTAAATAAATATGAAATTTTTACAGCAGTATAATACACTATAGAGGGTTTATTTGTAAAAATTTCAGATTTTTAAACTTTGCCCCAACAAAGATATAAGGTGTCAAAATTTTGATTTTTTTTTGAAATTTTTGGATTTTAAAAGCCCGTAACTCTTAAAAGAATCAAATCTCAGGTTTGAAATTTTTTGTACATACAGTACATTACGGTAGCTACACATCCCCACAAAAGTAATATGAAGAATAGATTCCTTTTGGGAATTATATGCCTTCAAATATTGAAAAAAAGTCATTTTTAAAGTCAAACTTTTAAGCTGATTTTTGCTATTTGGGATACAATTTTTCTTAAATGTGTATTAGAGATAATAAAGGCTGTATCTTCCTGAATAAACTGGTTTTCTCGGGTTCACCAGTTCCGAGTAATGTAAGTGAACGCAAACCTCTACAAACGCAAAAATCAGCAGTTTTTGTAAAACAAAAATGTCTGCCATCGGAATTCAGAAAAAGATAAAAAATTGAAATTAGTCTTTTTGGACTCTCTAATTATGTAGGAATCGACATACAAAAAATCATTTGATTATAAAATGGTCAGGCAACCAATTATTTTTTTTCTGGTTCACTTGACATGGAATGACCCAGGAATGATTTCCTTTACATAATTTTTTGGGACAATTTTTAAATTGCACCTTAGAAAATAGTCTTCCTACTTAATCCATTGTAGATTTTATCAAAGCAAAATATAAAAAGGTGACAAATTTAAAATAAATTCATTACTTACTTTTAAACAAGTTTCTTGCTGTACAATATTAAGTTTAAGGATTCTGTTGGCTGGTGGTAGAGCCTTAGATTTGGGATTACGGGTGCTAGGGCTTGATTCACCAATGATCCACCTTCTACATGGGACAGATGAACTTTCAGTCTTGAGTCAGGAGTTGAGGATTCTCATATTGGTGCTGTGTAGAAATTTGGAGGTTTACTCATCATCTTATCACAGGACAAAATCATGAACAGCCTGTGGCAACTTGACTACAGTAATCCCCAGAAAGGGAAAAATTAGAACTGCCATCCCCACCCCCGCAGGGATTCATCCTCAGATTCCTTTTGACCCTACCCCCGAGCGGGTGTAGATTTTGATCCGGCTATAAGCCACGTTTTTCTACTTGTATATATATGTGTCGTAGTGGTATTCTACTTGTATATATATATTATGTGTGTCAATAAAACCCATAAAAGACAAACTGGATCTATTTTGAATTTGGATATAAAACCACACATGAGAAACCATTACACAGCCCTCATGTAGCTTTAAAAAGGAGAGATAATCTAGCATATCAAATTAAAACCAGCTCTAAATTGAATGAAAGATACTCTTTAGAAATAACAAAATATACCATCGTATTTATTCAATGCTATGCCACTTTTTTTTATCAATTTTTCTTCTAATGCATTTGAAGATATTTTATAATTATTCAGAAATTTTCAGTTGCCTTGGTCTAATGAGTATAATAACTATATCATGTATTTTTTGCAATACAAATATAGCACCTATTTTAAAAGTACAGTTCTTTTACTCATTTGAGTAAAAGAAAGTTTGATTTATTGTTCAGGGTGGAAGATTCTTTTGCATATTAATTGCATCTCGAATTTCTAGTGTACATCAACAACTTGATGTTAAGGCTATTAAAAGAATGATGGAAATGATATTTTAATGGTAATGTAAAGTAGAGCTAGTTTTAACATTCCAACCTTTTACACAATAGGGGGAAAAAAGACTTTTTTACTTTCTGGTATATGAAGTATACAAAGAGAAAGTATTGTAATCGTCAAAAAATTCGAACTCGAGATTTTGACGAATCTCCACGTTTTAGACCTCCCCGAGTCGGAAAAACACAATTTTGGAATTATGTCTGTGTCTGTCTGTGAACATGATAACTTGAAAACTATTAGAGCTACGGGGATGAAATTTGGTATGTGGTCTTTAAACGTAATTTGTAGGTTTCTGTCAAATTTTGGACAAAATCCATCAACAGGAAGTCTGTTTGTATGTCCGCGGTCATGTGAACACTGTAACTCAAAAACTTGAATAGCTAGATGGATAAAATTTCGTACACAGTTTTATTGTCATGAGTGTAGATCCATATAAAATTTTGGGCCAAATCCATCAAAAAGAGGCGTTCAAATTGTATATTCAATTTCTTTTAATCCGATTCTCATGTGCATGCGTACTGGTAGCAATCTATTATTGTTGTAAATTTTATTTGCAATAATAAATAATGTTTTCAAACATGAATTGTAACAATTTTTTTATTGTTGTAAATAAAATTCAAACCGACCTCATTATTTCAGCAAATCTTTTATTTACATGCTTTTGCAATTGTTACGGTTGTGGTAGTATAAATTGTTTTCTTGGGAATTCAATTCCAAAGCAGACTTTTCGCGTATTCATTGCATTGCCTATTTTATCGCACCTGCTTCAAAGTAATATTTTTTTGAAACATGGCAACAGATATTTGATTTTAGGTTTGTTTGTTTCACTTTCTCGTATACAAAGAGAAAGTATTGTAATTGTCAAAAAAGTTCGAACTCGAGATTTTGACGAATCTCCACTTAGAAAGTATACAGGAAAGTTTAGGGGAGACCACTCCTGCTGGTTATATTATGGAGTTCAAATAAATCATGTTTTCAGATTTTTTTTTTTTATTAATGATTGTGTTTCCAGCCATGAAATTAATAGAAAGAATGAAATCAATGGGTCAGTTTACCTTGTGATTCCTTTTCATGTTTCCTTATATAGAATAAATTGTTTTTTATTCAGGATGTATTCTAGAGGCCGTGGTGACCTAGTGGTAAGGTCTCGGCTTTGGAGCCAGAGGGTTCCAGGTTCGAGACCCGATTCCACTGAAAATCCGCCGTGTATGGGGCCTGTTGCACGCTAAATCATACGTAGTGGCCAAACGTCTTCCTGTTGGTGTGGCGTGGAAGTTTGGAGAGGGGGTGCCAGCTCAGGTGCCATCCTCGTCATCTGACTGTGGTTCAAAATTACGAGGTCCATCCCAAAATAGCCCTCGTGTTGCTTCGAAACGGGACATTAATATAACTAAACTAAACTCGGGATGTATTCTTCATTTAGGCTAAATATTCTTATTTCAGATTAGTTTTCAAGGCAATTAATAGTGGCATGTTTGCAGTATCTCAGTCCAGAAGTAAATAATAAAGTAATTAATAAATTATTACGAGATAATTAGGTTATTTAATTAATGGGTGTGGATTTTTATTCACTTGTGCAGAAAACTTCCCTGGTTTCATCTGGGGTTTAAGGCTCAAGCATCTTCTTTTACTTATCTTATTATCTTTTTTGTATATATTTATTGATAAATATTGCTGTAAATTGTATTAAATGAAATCATTTTAATGAAATTGACATTTTTTTCAGGTTATATGTGCAACCATTGCTTTTGGTATGGGAATAGATAAACCTGATGTGCGGTTTGTTATTCATCATGCAATACCTAAATCTCTTGAAGGTTACTACCAAGAATCAGGAAGAGCTGGTAGAGATGGAGAACATTCTTGGTGCATATTGTACTATAATTATAAAGATATGCATAGATTGAAAAGGATGATTATGAGTATGTTTAATGTTTTATAAATTTGTTTATCTTCATTATTTATTCACCTTTTTAAGAATTCTTGAATAATTTAAACTCTATATGAAATGTATTCGTATTAATTAGTGTACATTACATTAATTATTCTGTAAAGGTTTATTTTATTTTTTTATTACAGTCTGAAATTAAAATTAGTTAAATTGGTACTTTTTCGTTAGCTGGTGCAAATGTCGCCAATTGTGAACCAAACGCGAGCCAAGTCACCAAGAGAATGGTTGTAAGAAATTTGGCGGAATTCTACATTATTTGGCGATTTTTCACTTGCGCCTGGCTGACGGGAAAGTACCGTTAATTTTTTTATAAAAGGTAAAGTTTGCTTCATTTATTTGAATGATGTAATTAAAGTGTTTCAGAAGTGAGATTTATAATAAAAATAGAATAATACTCACTTAAAAATTAGTGAGATTCAGCATTAATATCCAAAAGCAAAAATGTCCTAAATAAAGAAATAATACTAGTAATTCTTATTGCTTTCTTTATGAAATATAATATATAACATAGAAAAGAAAGTTTCCACTCAAAATTTCTTTTTAAAAATCTAAACTACAATCATCAGTGTTGCTTGAATATTGAGAATATTTTTAACCTTTTTTCATTTCAGATTGAATGAATGAATAATATCAGCTTCATCTCATCCAATGATTCCTCAGTTTTATATTTGTTTAAAAACGTACTATTTAACATACTAACATACTTTTTGTTTAAAACCATACTATTTCATTAACTTTGCAATCAGTAGGACTGTGAACATTCATATCCAAAACAAATAGAAAAGCTATTGCAAATTTTAAATAACTGTGCACAAATTTTTAATAACACTGCTTAAAATTTGGTAAACTTTTCTCAGGCTGAAAAGGGATTGGCTTAAAACTAACTTGCAAAATGATGATAAGTAATTCTTAGTTTGTACTATGTATAGTTATTCACAAACTATACATCATTTGCATTTTGAACAAATTCTTTCAAATCTTCTCAATTTATTTCCTCCTCTTTATAATTGTATTCTTATGAGATTAATAATGCTTTTTATTTTTCACTCTCTCAGAGGATGATGCTAATAAACATTCTTGGGGCACTCATTTTGATAATCTGTACAGGATGGTATATTACTGTGAGAATAAGACAGACTGTCGTAGAGTTTGGATGTTGGGATATTTTGGAGAAATATTTGATAAGCAGCTCTGCCTAAATGATCCTGTAACAGCATGTGATAATTGCTTTTCAAAGGTAACTTTAAAAAATCTGCATGGACTGTTATTAATCTTTACCTTTAACTATGATGAAAATAAATATTACCTACTTTTATAGTAATTAATACACCTACTTTAATTTGAGATGAATTTTATACTTTTTTACAGTTGCATTGTTTTTATTTAATATATAGCTGCGAATACTCATTTTTGCTTTAGTAAGCTTTCCTTCTCTCCCAACTTTCCTTATTATGTTAAATAAATACAAAATGAGATAGGTGTTTTTTTTGTTTAAAAAAAATCTGTTATACCACACAAACTAAATTTGGAGGGAGATATTAATAACCATGACTCAGTGCTTACTCTTTTGATGTTTGGCCGTCATAATTTATTAAAATTGTTTGTATTTAATCAGTGACACATTTTCTGGTTTCTTCTTCATACTATATGAAATCAAAGTAAATTTAATGAACTTAACAAATTCTTGAGTATTAAATTAATAAAGATCCAGTTTTTAAATGATGTAACAATTGACATATAGTACTAGAGTTATGACCAAAATCATAAAACATGGAAAAGTTTATGTTCTTATGCTTAAAAATAATTCAGTTATTTAAAATTCGTCATTATTGGAAATTATTGTAATATTTATGGTTTTATAATATGTTTACCAAACTTGAACAAGTGACGATAAGTAATTGCATCTTTTATTATTGACCAATTATTGTCATAGTTATGTTTTTTAAGTATATATCACAGCTTTTGAAGACTGTTGAGAGTACTGGAGTCTTAAGTGGGTCTTCCTAATAATCCTCACTTTACTTGCTGGCTCAATTTTCTGCGTAACCTATGCATAAGTTAAATTTTTTTACTTTTCGTGGTTTCTCAGAGTACAGAAAAACATGATGTCAAATTCTTGTTAACCATTAAAATAACTTTATGAATGATAGAAGGTTTCTTTCTTATATTTCTACTCCTTGTTTAAAAATTCAGCTTTATGCTGATTGAATAAGTTTCATGTAAAGAGACTATAACAAGAATGTAAATTCGACTAATATGCTTTCCTATTTCTTAACAAAATGAAAATAGTAAGTACACTTATTTATGTGTTCAAGTAATTTGTTTGTATATATCAAGACCTCTGAACTTTTTTCTACTTCTAAGGCCTGGTGCACGCTGGCCAATTTGTGTCGTTGGAGCAATAAAAATAACAATAGTAACCCCCATGCCCCTGTGGAGCCTCGAAGAGGGCATTTACGTTACTATTGTTATATTTTATTGCTCAACGACACAAATTGGCTAGTGAGTAACGGACCTTACTCTTTTCAATCAGAAAAGAATTTACAACTTCATTGTCATTCAGAAGATTTTATAACCCAAAAATTGGAAATAAATTATAAAATAACATGATTCATAACTACATTAATGATAACTGAAAATGATTATTAGCAAAATTTTGTTGCATTATCTGATATCAGGAGATGATTTTATGAACATTTTTGCTCTCATAATTTAAGAATGTAAAAAAGCTGGAACTGTTTAACTTTTCACAACCTCGGCATTGTTCTATGCAATCCCACTTACAGTCCTGGTCCACAGTTTTTGAAAATATATATCTGTATAAGAATCCGGCCCATAGTGATTGAAATTTACTTTTTATTATTTCTTTTTTATTTAATTTTATTTATTTTTAATTAAAAACCATTTGCAAATTAATCATAAATGTGAAAAGTCTTCATTGTTTCTACCTTTACTAAGTATCCATTAACCTAAAAATTCAAATGTTTTAAATTCCATTAATCCATCATATTTGGAGCAGATAACTTTTTGCTTGATTGAAATCAGGAATGAGATTCTTCCGCTTTTTCGCGAATTTCCGCTTTTTTTTTGTTATTTTGAAGAAATTCCCCTTTTTTGTCTTTTTTCTCTCAAAATTCCGTTTTTTTTTTTTTTTTTAAA